>JAUJYS010001143.1:0-18580 GCA_033995665.1 Melogona broelemanni | reverse complement strand
CAGATTCAGGGTACAATCGCATCAGTTATTTCGAACATTACAGAAATGCAACCTTGTTTGCTGAACCTTGTTAATTGAATTGCATTCACTTTCTTCAAACATTTCAGACGAAAATCTTGTTTTTTTATACGGAGAACTCATTATTGTTAAATGCCTAATATGTTTGTTCTCAATTTTAAATTTTTCGTTTTGAATAATATGATTGCAAGTGATTATCTTTGCTTTTCACTCGAACTTGCTGTATCGCACGTTATTGGCGTGTAAGTTGCCAAATGGCGCGCGCGACTTTCAGCGTGCCTGGAAGCAAAAGGATACAATTTTTCTTAAAAGTCCAAATAGCCAAAATGCTGGTACACTATTTTTTTTTTCTATTTCTATTAGTCTAATTGTTAAAAAATATTCAAACAAATTGATTAAATATTAAATAAAATATAACAAAATTTCAAGGTGGATGTTTTTTTGTACTCACCCTGTATTTCATTAATCCTAGTTCACTAATCTGTTTTTCAGCTATGACGCAATTAGAATCAAATCTGCCTGACGCTTTTTCGTAGAATACCGATAAATTAGCTTTGCCCAGTTTAGCTAGCTGACCCCTGAAAAGTAGGAATCACACAAAACAGAGTATTGCAGGAAAGCCAAAAAGTAAATGTACCGGTACGATAACGTGTGTTGCAGCGATTTCTATCGAATCAATTCGGTTGTATCGAATTACCCGAATGTAATGCAGTTTACTAATTAATGTGTAGGCGGCGTTAAAATATCTCAAACGACCACTCTAGCACGAGAGGTCAGTGAACTTAACGTATAAGGAAGATAAGTGGCTCTGTGGCGCAATGGATAACGCGTCTGCCTACGGAGCAGAAGATTCCAGGTTCGAATCCTGGCAGAGTCGTTTGTTTATTTTATTTTTCTCGTGGAAGTTTCGCGTGATTTGTTCACGTGCGTTTCTTACTTGCGTTGTCATGCGGATTTTTCATGTGGGTTGTATACGTTGGTTTTTCACGTGGGAATTTCCAGGTTGGTTTTCACGTGGGTTTTTTCATGAGCGTTAGATAGAGCCAGAGAAAAATTGACTGTTACCGATGTAATATTGCACAGATGTCGCTATCTAGGACAACATGATACTCATTTTAACGGTTGCATATTTTCTTTTGTGGATATGTGACTCGTCCATTAATATTGGAACTATGGTCAATACCGTCATGATTTGGGACCTTCCAATTTCCTGGTCGATGATCTAGTTTCCGGGCGGCAAATTGAACGCTCCAGGCAGCGTCCGGCCATAGATGTCGGAAATTCGAAATGCAACAGTCAGTGAAATTGACCAGTCGAATTGTTACGGTGTGTGTGGGGTGTGGGAGGGGAGGGAGTGAAACAGTGATCCCTTTAGATCGGCGATTCTCGAATGGCCTATTGGTCCGAAATCGGCTTGACCGCTTCGTGATTTATGGATTGGGGGAAGTCAGCCGTTTAATAGTAACAGGATTCTATTTTATTTCTTTACTATTCTCCTCTTACTATCTCAGAGTCTATATCTCGAAGCTGGGTTACAGATACACTTCGCTGAGTGAAAGTTACCTCGGCTTGCGTATGTACGTCTTGGGCAATTGAAGACCAGCTTGCCCAGTCTCAAACTCAATTCAGATATAAGCATAGTCATGACAATTGTATTTGTTTTCTCCTAATCCACATACAGGCATATGTGGTAGACCAAAAAACGCAATAATGATTTAAAATCATGTTTATTTTATTTTATTTTTATTGACAATAGTATCTTCTCAAATATTTCGCTAAATCATTTACAAAATCACAAGAACCTGTTTGCTACCTAATTTTGTGTTCGACGATTTTCCTTTTTTCGTGCTCAAAAACAATCAACCTTTTCTCTTAATGGAAAAAATTGAAATAACCATTTCTCTTGTTCGAAAAACAATTCAATAAAAGAAAAGATTATTTCAATAGGTTGCCGATACCTGAAGATACGATTATGGTTTATTGGGATTAGTTTTTATGGAACACAGTCCGCGAGAAAAACAATAATTCACATTGCATGCAAGAAAAAATTATCACTGTCAACTACGGTAGCACAAAAAAAATACACCTACCTAAAAATGGCGGCACTTTAGGACAGTAAGGCAGCAGGGTAGATTGAGTGACGTCACAGCGCGTAACGTTCACCACGGACAACCATCCGGCAACAGGATCGCCGGACGACCAATTCCCACTCTCCCCGGAAACATCCTCATCCAGCAACTCGGTCCGATTAGTCTCCGGCACTAACTGCTGCCGGACCATCGGTCCTCGCGTTTTCCGCCCACGCCGCATCGCACTCTGCATGATAGTTCGCACTCTCATCTCATTAGCCGCATGTCTTAACAATACCGCGTGCCGCTCCACCGTGGTCACATTCCTGGACAAAAGCGGCTCCAACCGGAAAGGCCGGCCGGTAGACACGGCGGCCGGAATCGCGACCGGTTTAGGCGCCCGCGCAGCCGGGGAGTGAATCAACCCGGGCAGGGGTTGCATCCGTTGGTGATGATGGTACCGGTAGTGACCACCCGGAGCACTACCCGATTGGACAGCGGCTGCACTTTGACCTCCTCCTCCTGCGGGGTTTTGGGGTGCGGTCTGGGGGAAGGAGAGCATCTGTTGGCCCAGGTTGGCTCGATGGACGACGGCCACGTGGGACAGGGCAATGAGGACCAGAGTGCTGACCACTAGGACCAGGAGGAGGAGGGGAAGGACGCGGGCGCGGCGGGAGGGGTGCTGGCGGGCCACCAGGTGCGAGGTGTCAATGCGGACGAAGCGTGGCATGGCCGGGGTGGACCGTGGTCAGGGGTGGGTGGATGGTAGTCAAGGGAAGGTGGCTGGTGATCAAGGGAGAATGGCTGGTGCTCAAGACAGGATTTAAGATGCTGAAGGAAGGGTTGATGGTGATTAAGGATGGGTGGTTAGTGATCAAAGGCGTGTGGTTTGTGGTCAGAAGTGGATTGACAGTGGTTAAGGACTGGTGGTTAGTGATCAATGACGGTTGGTTAGTAATCAAGGGTGAGTGGTTAATGATCAAGGGCTGGTGGTTAGTAATGAAGAGCTGGTCCTTAGTGATCAAGGGCTGGTCTTTGGTGATAAAGGACTGGTGGACAGTGATCACAGTCGGGTGGGTAGTGATCAAGGGAAGGTGGTTAATGGTCAAGGGCGGTTGGACAGTGATTAAGTAGTCAAGGTGGACAGTGGTCAGGGGTGGGTGGTGGACGGTGGTGGTGGTGATGGAAGGGGGTGGGACGGGGTGGCCGCTGCAGTGCTGGACCGACGGGTGGACTGGCATTCTCTTCAGTGGGGGTGAGCTGAGATAGTGTCGGGCACTGGTGTCTGTCCTGCAGGATGTAGAGATGAGGAAAATTAGTTTTGGAGACGGCAATGTTGTCACTCTTAGTGATATAGCGCAGAACAACGAAAGGCTCAAATTGGAATATCTAATGTTATAATTTTTATTTTTATTTTGTAATTAATATTTATAATTGTATTACTTTTATTTTGTATATCTCTCCTACTGATATGACATGACTAATTAAAAATATAGCCCATGGTAATTTTCGGAATTCGACTTTTACACATGCCCGTGTTTTTGTTACTTTAAATTGACTTTGCCATTAATTCTTAATCTTTTCTACTTTCTTAGTATATCGGTTGGATTTTAGATGATTCTTCGTCTACCTGTTCTGCATCTTTCCGTGTACTCGACAAATGTACCGGTAAGTTTCACTATTTTCTTACACTTGAAATATATTTTTGGAAGCCATGAAAATTTCGACTTTTGTGCTAAGTGTATAGTCCATTTAGGGAATGAATATGAAGATTTTGTAGCTTATAAGATATGAAAAGCAAAGGGTAACAAAATGGTGAGAAAGAAAGGCGTTAAAGTTTTGTTTTCGGCAGTTTTCTTTTAGCCGTTACAGATAAAAACAAAAGATCGTGTTTTACGTGTTACGGGTGTTATTGGTATTATGTATTTGTATCTACAAGCAGTGTTAGTTTCGTTCCTTTTAAAAAGGAAGCCGCTCCAGTTCCAGTTCCTGCACAAATTGAAGGGAACCTAACCGTTGCTAGTTCCATTTCAAAACAAACCTGGAACTTCACCGTTCCTCTTCCGTTCATTCAATTAAAAAATAAAAATAAAACAACAAAAAAATAATATCAATTTAATTCAGGAACTGTTACGAGAATTAGTTCATTTTTTCACGGGAGGAACGGTAACTGAAACTGGTTCCTTTTCAAAAGAAACGAACCCAACACTGGTGAAAAGATTGTGAAACGTCAAACTCACCTTGTCTGGTCAAAGATGACGAGCGAAGACCCGAAAAGCGCGTGCGAAACACAAATCCACACATGTTAAAGCCGATGTTGCGTGCATGGCCGAACGGTGGCGCACCAATCGCTTATTGGTACGCGGGGACTTTGTAGTGTGGAGCGCGGCAGCATCATCTTTTTCCCGCGCACACGTTCTCTTCTCTCACAGCATCCTCTCGGCTCGGATGCTGCGATCATACTGACGCGCGATGCACGTTTTCTCCGCGCGCTGCGAACCAGAATCACGAGCTGCTCTCTCATTGGTGTGTTAAGTTTCATGCACGGCACCTCACGTGCATGAAACTTAACGTGCATCTATCCCTCGTGCATGTCTTATTCCTATCGATAAAGTTGAAGTATAGGAGCCGTTGTTTTGCAATTGCTTAGATGATGGTGATCCTCGATCATAAAGGGTGGAAACAGCAACAGTTCATTTTGAGAATAATATTTTTTAATGGGGTTTTACCCCCTCCCCACTTCTTTTTCTGCCTCCTCACTTCTTGCTTTTGGTCGACCCCCTAGGGGGTCGGTTTGACCACCTCACTTCTTATGCGGAGTTGACCCCCTAGGGGGGGTCGGTCACTTCGGGCGCAGAGCCCTTGACTATTTTGCTAATTTTATTGGATTTATCAGATTTAAAAAAAATTCACGCTTCGTGCGTTCTACCATTAATCATATTCATTACATACAGGCTAATAAAAAAAATGCGCTGCGCGTGCTTTCCCTTACTTCTATGTGTTGCTTGAAATGTATTCCTTTCGAATTTTAATATTTTAATTTATTATTTGTTTTTAAATTGCTTTGCATCCGATTTTCTTAAATTCTATGCATTCCCATAAAAAAGAGCTGCGCGCTTTCTCCTTGTTTATATTTGTTTCCTGGGTTCGACTTGCAAGGGGAATAGGTGGGTTGGATCCCCACTTCAAACATTTGTCTGGCCCAATCTGGGGTCCCCAGTTCAGGCACACCCGCCGCACGCACGCCGAGGGGAAAAAGTTCCTCTGTGACGTCTATCCCAAGGTGTTTCGTCAGAAGGCTGGTCTCGATAGTCACTACCGAATCCACATGGGGATTAAACCGTTACAGTGTCAGCAATGTGAAAAGGTTCGGTTTATTGCATAATTTTGTTGCTTTTTTTTTCCGGATCACTGTATTGAATAGCATTACAGGAGGTTATTGTACCCCTCGTGTCGCTTTGGCAATGTCTAAGGGGCACATTCCAGTACCACAGAATCGAATAAACGAAAGCCTGCGCCGGGAATCGAACCCGGGACCACCCGCTTAGTAGACTGTGACCATATCCACTGAGCCACGGGGGCCGCACATGCTTAAATTTGTTGTCGCTAGAGTTGCTATTATTGAAAGGTTCCGAAAAATAACGGAAACATCTCTGTGCTCAAATTGTGCACCATGAATTTGACCTCTTCTCAGTGTTGGATTCCGTTCTTTTGAGAAGGAACGAGTTCCCGTTCCTCCGATGAAAAAAGGAACAAGTTCCCGTTCCTCAAAAATAAAAAGGAACCTAGGCGTTCCTCCTTTCCTCAAAAAAGAAAACAGTTCCTAGGAATTGGAACTTTCCGTTCCGTTCCTACCCAACAATGTGCTGGGTTCGTTCCTTTTGAATAGGAACCAGTTCCCGTTCCCGTGCCTCCGATGAAAAAAGGAACCAGTTTCCGTTCCCGTTCCTCCGATGAAAAAAGGAACCAGTACCCGTTCCCGTTCCTCAAAAATAAAAAGGAACATTGACTGTTTTCTATGCTGATAACTCTTTAATTGTTTAAAATGTACTTTCGAACAAATTGTGATAAAAAACAACTTTGAAACATTAGTTGAAAATTGAAATATATTTTGTGAAGGTCTATCCTCGCCAGCTCTAGTCGGTTCTTTTGATTTTATCTTAAAAATCTCGAGCACATCATTTCGCCGTGTTACCACCCACAATAGTTGGACGTTTTGTCGCATTTAAATTATTGATCACCTCAAAGTTTTGCGCAATGCTACCTTACTTTTTTTAATAGATTTTATTGTACACGTTATGTTTTCGAGTGACTTCAATCAATGACTTGCGACGAAACATTGTATCAGCACCAGTAAAAAACAATTTGTATAAAAAATAGCTGCAAATAATTTTTGAGCCAATGTTTTTTAATGTATTTTTTCTAGTTATGAGCCAAATTTATACGTTCACATCCAGTTTAATTTACCCGCCAAAATATTTGATGTCTATATCGATTGGAATGATCGATATAGACATAAAATTGCAATCGCGCATCTGATCTAACTACTTTTGTCAACAAGATGGACGACGAGGTGACCTTAAACTGTCCAAATCATCACCAAAGTTTGGTTTTTGGACTGTGGAGTTATTTCCTATCGTGTCGTGGGGTAGATTTCGATGTCCAGAGCTGTGACGGGCGTTCTATTCGAGCCCACCACTTGATCCTAGACATGTTTCTGTCGCCAGAGAAACTTTACCGAAGTGCACAACATCTCCACCAGCAACATGGTGGGTCTGGGTCAATCGAATGCCTGTTGGAATTCCTCTACAACGGTGAGGTCACAGTTCGCCGGGAACAACTTGGAATTCTACTAAAAGTAGCTCGGGAATCGGACTTTCAGATGTTGGTCGATGTTCTCGAATCGAGAGTTCCGACTGACCAAAAATTCGTCGAACAAAATGAAGACTTCCTCGGTCCGACACCCAATGAGAGTCTCATTGAGTCAGGTAATGGTTTCGAATCGCCACATAGTGGTCACGAACCCGGCGGCTGGTCGGCGAGGACCGTAAAGTCAGAACTGGATGACGTCGCTGACACCGGCAGTGAGGGTGAGGTTTATCCGGCCGATGTCAATGAAGAACAAACGGATGACCTATTGAACTCTATTCGAAATCCAGCAGCAATAGACGATGAACAAGATCATGAGACTGTCTATGCCGGTCGACTATGTTCCACAGTCTTCCAAGATGACGTGACATCCAGTTTTACGAATGAAGAATTTGATGAAAATATTTATAAAAGGCACAACAATTTATTACCTTTTTATATTTCTAATAACTCAGTCAAAGATCCACTGATTTTTATAAAATTTAGTACAAATGATGATGACAATGTCTATTCTACTTTTAGAATTTGAATATCGCGTCAGGAATCAGATTATTGTAGATGGCGAGGTACCGCAGCTGCACGATTGATAATTCGTCCGCTTAAAGATTGCGTTCGCTGAAGTGATTATGAAAAAATTGTCATCGAACCATTTCTAGTTGATTTTTGGTCATTGAATGTGATGTTGATCGCTCATAATTCTAAGCACCAATTTAAATAGGCAAAATGTAGGTTAACATCAGCGTTGGGTACGTTCCTTTTGAAAAGGAACTCGATCCCGTTCCTCGCTCCTTCGTAAAGAAAGGACCGAGGACGTTCCAACGATCCTTTCTAGAAATAGGAACGAGGACGTTCCAACGTTCCTCAGGAAAGGAACTAATTCCTTGGAACGAGACGTTCCTTTGCCATTTCTACCCAACACTGGTTAACTTGTCATCTTCATTTGTACCAAATTTGATAAAAATCGGATGATCTTTGACAGTTCTTCAAAATTAAAAAAGTTATGTTTTTTTCTGTCTCACGGTGTAGATTAAATCGAGAGCCCCAAGATGTCCCGCTAATGACCAGTTCAAGTCAAGGACCGCTGCCTGAGACCCATGAAAGTAGGGACCACTATATCCCATCAATGGCACCTAGGAGAGCGAATGCGTTTCAACAGGGCGTTCCACCAACCACCAGTTCCAGCTCGTTCGGTAGTCCGTCTTCGGAAGAAAGTTCGGAGCGATTCGATTTCCAAGTCAGGAAAATCAAGGTGGAGCCGGACTGCGAAGCCAACGTTAGCGATACCAAATTGCTGGCCTGCGATGTGTGTGGTAAACAATTTCCATCGAAATTTAAGTTAGAGGCGCACGTGAGGATACATACCAGCGAGCTGCCCTATGCTTGTGACGTGTGCAAAAAGGCCTTTGCCAAGCAGGTAATTATTCTGCAAAAATAATAGTTTATTCTCCTGATTCCCAAGATTAGTATACAGACTGTATACTAATCTTGTCTGTATACTAATCTTGCCTGTATACTAATCTTGCCCGATTCCTAGTTCCTTCTCCCTTCTTTTGCAGTGTTGGGTAGTAACGAAACGGAAAAGTTCCGTTTCTAGGAACTGGTTTCTTTTTTTGAGGAACTTTGGAACGCCGAGGTTCTTTTTATTTGTGTAGGAACTTGAACCGGAACTGGTTTCTTTTTTTGAGGCTCCCTTTCTGAAAAGAAAGTGCCCTCAAATCTATAATTGTCCTGTGGATTAGTTCCCGCAAATTAAGGAAAAGCGCCAGGTTCCTTTTTGAAAAGGAGCTTATGAACAGAATCCCTTACCTGGTTTTTTATAATTTTTGAAAAACTGGTTTCTTTTTTCATTGTACCTTTTCAAAATGAGTGAACCCAGCACTGCAATTTTGCCACTTAAACCTAACTCGACACAGATCTTTTTTTTTAATACAGGAATTTTATTTTTTTTATTTTTTATTTACAATTGCAGGGAAATCTGAAACGCCACCTCATATCCCACCCGGAGGAACTGCCATTCCCATGCCAACACTGCCTGCTGCGATTCGCCGAACGAAAGGCCCTAACGGACCACGAACTCACCCACGGCGACCAGCATGCATTTCCGTGCTCAGAAGCCGGCTGCGGGGACACTTTCGCCCGCCGCCACGACCTAGCCAAACACCAGAAGACCCAACACCCGATCCAGCCAACCATACACCAGTGCCATCACTGCCAGCGTGTTTTCCGCTTCCGCCGAGAACTAGCCAAACATGTTCAAACACATGACGGGGCGGAGTTGGAATGCCAAGTGTGTTACCAGACTTTTTCGCGCGTCAGGGACCTCAAATTCCACGAACGGTTGCATTCGGGTAAGCCGTTGGTGAAATGTCAGATCTGCGGCATGGAATTTCTAAACGGGAGTACCTTGAAGGACCATATGTGCTCGCATGGCGTGGGCACCAAGTTCCCCTGTGATACCTGCTCCAAGGTGTTTTACAAGAGGCAGCATCTCAACGAACACAGGCGAATTCATACGGGGGATAAACCGTTCCAGTGCCCGCAATGTCCAAAGGTTCGATTGTTGGTATTTTTTAACCTTTTATTTAACTTGACATGAACAGTAATTGTCATTTTTAAAGTCCTTTTGGCCAACTTGCACACGTCATAGATTGTTGAAATTTTGTGCGCAGCCCAGTCTCATGGTGCATTTTATTCTATAAAGTTCGTTCAATACAATCGTTATATTTCTAGACGTTTGAAGTGGCTGAATTGTTATGGATTGAGATGGCCTGGGATCGAACCCAGTGTATGGATTTTTTTTGCCATCTTTTGCATCTACATCTCAAAAAGATCATTTATGATCATGTCGATGTATACCGTGAGACACAAGATCATCCGATTTTTAAAAAAATTTGGTACAAATGATGATGAAATGTGCGCCTCACCCTGTACATTTAACATATTTGCAGGCATTCTCACAGAAACCACACCTAACGGTCCACCTCCGTTCACACACGGGCGAGAGGCCCTACCGCTGTGATCACGAGGGATGTGGCAGGACCTATCAGAATAGCGGTAACCTACGCAAGCACAAGCTCTCACACGCCGGCGTCAAGGCCTTCAAATGTTCTCATCCCAATTGCAGTATGGCATATTATACGCTGGGCCTGCTGAATGTGCACCGCCTGTGCCATCGCCAGGAGCGGACCTTCATTTGCGAGCACTGTGGCAAGTCGTATAAAACAATTAATCACCTCAACCGGCACGTGGGTCTGTCACACGCCGCATCACGCAAGGAGCGTCACAAGTGTGACATCGTTACGTCACACAAGGAACAGCCCTTCATTTGCGAGCACTGTGGCAAGGCATACAAGTTACGAAAGCATCTCAACCGGCATGTGCGCCAAACACACGCCAAGGAGCGTCATGAGTGTGACATTGTCACGGCAATCAAGGAGCATCACGAGTGTGCCATCTGCGGGGAGATATTCGACGATCTCGTCACTCTGAACCTGCACAGCGATACTCACGTTTAACTGGGTTGGACGAGGAGCTTAAGTGAACATGTTATGAGTCACATTATTAAAAAAAAGCTTTTTTTCCTCAACAAATTTAAATTCATTTTTTAAAATATTTTCTTGACAGGTTTCTTGCTTTTCAACCAGTAAGTAGCTTACGTTCAAAGTTTAAGAAACTTGTCAGTAACTGGCTCTAAGGGGCCGGTTTTTTTGTTTGTAAAATGATCTCTAACTCTCACATGCAGTATGAAAATGGAATAAAATAGTTTTATTCAAATTGATGAATAAGTATGTTTTGAGTTCGCTTGCTCGTAAAACATTCTAAGAAATTGCACGACATTTTCATATCGCAATATTATATTTACAATTGTAGACTTTTATTTCCGTCACAAGAGATTTTCAGTTCAGTGAACTTCAGTCACATAAGTACTCCTGCCAATTTTCCTCAATCTCTACTGTCTTAAGTACACACGTTGTCAGATATTCATAATGCGAGACAGGGACTATTTTGAAAGATTTAAAGCCGTTTCCATGTGAGGCTACTACTATTTCAAATATAAACTGTTTTATTGAGCGTGCTCGCTTGCCAACCAGCGGAACCGGGTTCGATTCCTGGCGTAGGCGATCGTTGGATTGCCTCGTGATACTGCGCAAAGGAAGGCAATGTCAAACCACCTCTGTATTCTGTCAAAAAAACTCAGGGGGCTCCTGCTCCCTGAAGTCACCAGGTGTCGGGGGATCGAGGGTCGGGGTCCGGAGACGACACGAAGGACTAAACAACATCATGCAGACTCAACTTGGTTATTTTTTAAAACCTAAACAGCGTCAATTTTTCGTTTATAACATCATTAACGTTAATCGATCATGATCGGCTTACTACACAATAATTCATCGCTACTCGCTCGGCTCGGCAACTTCCTGCAATACGTAAAGAATAAAAATAAAAGACTGCGTTTTTGAGGCAAGTTCCAGTATAACTGAAGGTCCAAACTTATGTATGCGTAGAAACATAAGTTTGGATTTTATCGAAGATAAACATTTTAATTCTGCTTGGATACGTCAAAATATCCATGCAAATCGTTATAACTGAAGGTATCATACAAGCGTTTTCAAATCTGGCGCCTCTGGAGGTCTTCCGATTCGTCACAAGCATCTGACCAATCAGAGCGCTGCCTTCTCGACGAGCAATTCTTAGATTTCTTACCCTCGAGTCCGATCCTTTGACTACGGTGCCGTGCTCTGATTCTGCTGCGTCTTTTGTGTAAATTTCACGTATCTTGAACAAGATATTTTCAAAATTAATAATAGGGTGTGAAACTCTCATCGTGGAACTTTTTTATTGTAGCTGAAGAATCTCAGCAACCACATTTTTGCCTGTGGCGTTCGTTATTTCCCGGTATAGGCGCGATACCAATTAGGCCTAACTACCGGCGTCCTCACACCGTTCCGAGTCCGGCTAAATCGTTCTAAAAAGCAAAAATGACTGAAAACGTCAAGGCGTTCTTGTACGCCTGGTGCGGCAAGCAAAAGGTGAAGCCGGAATACGAATTCAAGAACACTGGCAACAAATTGCGGCTACGATTCGTTTGCGAGGTGAGTAGGCTTAGGTAGGCATATGTTGTATGATTTTCATTGGCTTTGTACTATGTGTGGGCCTTTATCCTAGTGTCAGGCTTGGGGGATCAGCCGGTTTCGAAATGAAATTCGCCAGAACCTGGGCTGACAACCACAATGTTTCGTGCTAATTGAGCTCGTGTATTTCTCGTTTAGGTGCGTATTGAGGGACATGACTACGTGGGAATCGGTAATTCGACCAACAAGAAAGATGCTCAGACCAACGCAGCCATGGATTATATCCAGTATTTGGTCCGCATCGGGAAGATTCAAGCCTCCGAGGTCCCGTCTCTTGAGGTATATAATCAATGCACTGTCAATGTTTATTTTTGTTAGGGGCCAATGAATAGTAAACTGAATTTATTTTGTGTTTGCAAATGCGAAAATGTCAGTTGCGCTCCCAGTCTATGCGAATTGCAAGAGCCAGTTTTACATGTTGATACATTTAGTTGGCATGTTGATATGATCCAGTTTATATGAAACTGCACTAACCTATTTATCATCCACCTTACCACATGTCCTATCCTACACGTATCCCTCAACCCATAATCTTCTTCCCCATTCCACCAATTCCCTACCTCTTAATTCTTAACCCACCCTTTTTTCCCTCATTTTTCATTCCTTTATTCCCTCATTCCCTAAGTCACCTTAAATGCGCGAGCGCGGTGACAATTCTATCTAAATCTAAAATATGATTCATTTGATACATGGAAGCGGTACATGTAGCCTACTGTACTTCAAATGCGAATTTTTTTTTATGAATTTGAAGGCAATTTAATTTGAATTCACACGGCTTCTAAGAATATTTTCGCTTACAGAAGGGACAACTTGTAAAAACCTTATTAAGCATCTTTATTTGTCCTCAATTTACTGCACAAAATCATATGTTGTGATTTTAATCATATTGGGAGGGAAAACTAAACAAACCAAAAATTGGCAAGGCAACCTTGCACAACGTGTTTGACGTAACAAGGATTTAACGTAATCCTTGCCACTTGCTGATCGACTGCATCTGTTCGTTTTCCAGATCAGCATTGCCCAGAACGCTCAAGAGGGCGCTCCAGGCGGCGGTGACCCCAGCGGAGGTAACTTCGGCGGCGAGAATCCCTTCGCCCAACAAGCTCCTCGAAGTTTCCCCTACGGCACCGAACAGAAGAAAATATTCGACGAGGCCCAGAAGAGAAAATTGGAAGAGGTGAGTTGCGTATGCTATAATAACACTTGACCCAGAGAAAGGCCGAATTTTAGATTTAGATGAGGTTATCGCCGAGCCGTGGCATTCTGGCAATATGTTTGGAAGAGTGGAGTTGGTGATGGCGTTTGCAGAGGGACCAAGTGTGACCTGCCAGCTGTCAAGATTTGAAGGAGAGTAGAAAGGGGGCGTCAATTAAGTCTTGGGGGAGAGCGTTCCATTCGGGGACACTTCTGGTTTTACTGTGGGGGAACCTGGTAATTTGACCATGGAGAGTATTACCCAGGAAAGTATTTATTACTTGTACCTGACGTTGACCTACAGGCACGGGTTACTTCCATTCCAGAGGAAGACGCGCGTACGAATTTTTCTTTCTCGAAAAATTCCGGTGATCTCTGTTGGGAATTTAACCGCGTCATGGTCATAGCATTTCGCCATTACACCTATTACAGTAGGCGTTTTATTAATTACGAATAACTTGTCTTCCATCCAAATCAGGCCGAGGGAACCGACCTCAACGCTTCGATCCACGGCATGTGGACGGTGGAGAACGCCAAGTCTCGCCTCCATCAGTTCCTGCAGACCTTGCGAATCATGAACGCCGACTACAAGTACAGCCAAGTAGGGCCCGACCATAATAAGTAGGTATCCGATAGCATCGGCCCTGTGCTGTTTATTTCTCTGCCAAATGTATTATGATGACAAGGTTTGCTTGGCACAAAATTTGGCCCCGACCGAGTCTGGTTACAATTCGATTAACCACTTGGTCAGGTCCAGTTAGAGGCCTCACAAATTAAAACCTTGAGGCGCAAGGATTCGTTCAGAGACAATTCTGAAGGGAACCTTACTCCTTTTGGTAATTACTACATTTTCACTTGGTGTTTTGAAAATTCGGAAGTTCGTCTTTTCAAAAACTCGAAAATGTTGAGAGACAATGTTAGTTCAATTGAGGGGGATCAAGTTGGTAGTGCTGGATTAGAACTGACCGAAACCTGGAAGCTGAAAACTGTGACACATCCGAATTAAAAGAGAACATACATTCCTCGTAAAGTGTAGCACGTCGGAGTTGCTGCGCTCTACGGGGATTGGACAGAATGAAATCTTGAGGGCTGGAAACCAGTTTTTGATTCTGGATGTGTCACTATTTTCAGTTTCGCAGTGTTTGTCAGAATGTTCTGTGTGGCACACACCCGTGTTGCTGGAAATTTCGGTGCTTTTCAAAAAATTGTGATCGAGCAGTAAGTCTGGATCCGACGAAACTGTCATCGCGTGATCAGGTATTTTATGATTTCTGTTGATTTTTATTTTTCTTGTAGGTGTATTTTTGGCATACTGGGAATATGAAAAAGCCCGAGTCAATTTCAAAATAATTTTGATTTTCGTAGCAGCGTTAATATTACGATGGGGATTATGTGTTATTGTGTAATTAAAGATGTTCCGAAGGGCACTATTGCGCTACGTTTTTTATTATTTGGCGCACACGATTTCGAACGGTTTTCGGTGTTCTTCCAAGGTTAAACTTTGTTTTTATTTGAGTTTTGGAGTATTTTCATTACACCGGTAACGTTTTTGAAGATTAAATGCATCAATAAAATTCTCATTTGATTTTTGGCATATATTTCTAATACGATTTTCTCATTTTCTATGACTTTAAACCGTCATCTTGGTACGACATGTCCTAATTGTGCTTTGTATTGCGTGTTGTAGGAGTTTCATCGCCGAGATGTCCCTCTTTGTGCGGTCGATCAATAAGAGTGAGTATTTCTCTGACCGCAGTTCCTAACATGCGTCTCGCTATCGGGATCACAAGTGAATGACCATCTAATTTCTGTCTTTCCAGATGTGTACGCCCGGGAGAGTGGTTCCAACAAACAGTCCGCTTCCAAATCGTGCGCGCTGTCTCTCGTGCGTCAACTATATCATTTAGGCGTCATCGAGGCCTACACTGGTCAGGTCAAGAAGAAGGAAACTGATGCGGTGAGTTTTTTGGTTGACTCCAAATACCGTGACGACTATCCTGCGAGTTCGCCCAGTATTTCGACTGCGCGACCGGGGCCACCGAGAGGTTTCTCTTTCGGTGGAAGTGGCGCGACACACTCCCAAGAAACCACTGTCTTAACCTTCGCTGTTTTTTTCTTGGCTTTCAGCTCGCCCCCTATCCCGTAAAGTTGAATTCTGAGCTAAATGACGAGGTGCACAAGATTCTAACCGAAATCGAGATTGCTCCCGTGACTGAGGTACGTACAACAGGTGTGTCTAATTGCTTTTGTTTTCAGCTTCCGAAGTGACCAATATTTACAATTTGATGTTGTGTTTATTTTTTAACGGTTACCAGGCCTACGGCGAGTCGACCAGCTTGATCATCAACCGGTGCCTGGAGGAGGTGGAACCGGCCGCTCGTCGTCATCCGGGTGGGGTTATCTCTTGGTCGCCGCCCCAGTCTAACTGGAACCCTTGGACCGGCTGCAACATCGACGAGGGTCCGCTGGCATTCGTAAGTGATTAGTCTGTTAATTAGGGAAGAGATTTTACCTACTTTTCAGTCAATTTTCGGCAATTAGTGGTAATTTTTCATCCATTTCTTTATTGCTTTCTTCTTGTAGGCCACTCTGGAGCAGACAAGTAAGAATTTGTCAAGCGCCAAAGAAGATGAGATGAAGAACAACACGATGCTCCACCAGATGCTGATTGAGCGCGCCAATCTGCCCATCAACGATTCCAAGACGCGAATCCTCGACGCTATCCGTGACAACCCGGTTGTCATCATTCGTGGAGCCACCGGCTGCGGAAAAACCACGCAGGTTGGTTTTTTTTATTTTTTTGGCGCCAAATTGCGACAGTATTTTTTGTATTTTCAAATTTTCATCGACTGTCACACTATAAATAGCTGTGAGAGTAAGTCGGACGTTCTGCACTATTGAATATCGAATATATTGCGAGTGCAAAGCTTATGATTGAAATAATGACATTCAACAACGACTCTCGTTCTTAATCCCGTTTGCTAATCTTTCGTAGGTTTCCCAGTACATTTTGGACAGTTACATTGACTCTGGTTGCGGAGCGCTGTGTAACATTATTGTCACACAGGTAAGTGTGGGAGTAAAACAAAAATATCTAGATTTAATTTTGGATGTCTAATCGAATGATCAAGTATCAAACTGAATGTTTAATATATTTGAGTAATTTAAATTTGATTAACGAGGTTTTTTTTACAATTGCCTGTTATCGCGCAGCCTCGTCGAATCAGCGCCATCTCCGTGTCCGAGCGCGTGGCCAATGAGAGGGGAGAAGAACTGGGCAACTGCTGCGGGTACAGCGTGCGCTTCGAGTCTGTGCTGCCGCGTCCCTACGGCGCCATCCTGTTCTGCACAGTTGGTAAGCGAGTCGTTAAATTGGGGAGAACTGGATTGTTTCTGGTTCGAAGAAGCCGGAACCGTCGTCTTGGTTCCGTGTTTCTCTGTCGAACCTCCTTTTGTCCATGCGCTTCGTTGCTGACGTACTCAAAAAATATTCTACCGAGTTTAACAGTTGTTGGTGCTCTTTCTCAGGTGTGCTGCTACGTAAGTTAGAGGGCGGTCTGCGCGGCGTGTCCCACGTGATCGTGGACGAGATCCACGAGCGCGATCTCAACACCGACTTCATTATGGTGGTGCTACGCGACATGGTGGCCAAGTATCCGGACCTGCGCGTCATTCTCATGTCAGCCACCATCGACACCTCGCTGTTTAGCGACTACTTCGGCGGTTGTCCCATTATCGACGCGCCCGGTCGGGCTTTCCCCGTTTCCCGTAAGTTTATTTAAAAAATTATGTTACGTGGCGACAAATTCGGTACACCTTTTTGGTATACCCACCGTGGTCTCGGCATTATTTGGGGAGGGGTACACATTTAAACTCGTCGTAGGGTAGGTAGGGTAGGGGATGGCAGCGGGTAAATAGGCAGCGGGTTAAACCACCTCTAATCAGCATCAGCGTCGTAGTCCAGTCGATATTGCAACCGACTGCAGTGCGGCGATCCCGGGTTCGATTCGAGTCGTGAGCTATCGTTTAATCAATCTCGTGTAACTGGTGATATTGTACGGAAGAAATTGGCATGGCAACACGTGGGGAATACAATCTCCAGTGGTGACGGTGATTTATCGACATAAATTCTTGTTAAAGTTGAGGTCGAGTTACGTTCAAATAAACTATTTCACAAATTGACGTGATTGTGTTTTTCATGCGTGCAGATTACTTCCTGGAGGATTGCATCGAAATGTGCAACTTTGTGGCCCCGCCGCCCCGCAAGAAGGTTCGCGGATCAAACGACGAAGGTGGCGACAATGAGGACGAGGATAACCTCAACAGGGTCATAGGTCCCAACTACTCGGAGAGCACCAAGCGCGCGATGGCCCAGACCAGTGAACGAGAGATGCCCTTCGAGCTGATTGAGGTGGGTAACTTGATGAACTAATTTTGTCAAAATGTCCTATCTTGCTATTCAGTACTGTGATTGTCTAAATAAAATGTAATCTTTTTGTCGCAGGCACTTTTGATCAAAATCAAGGAGAAGCAAAATTTGGAACCGGGGGCCGTTCTCATTTTCCTTCCCGGCTGGAATTTCATCATGGCTCTTTTGCGTCATCTGCAGATGCATCCTTTGTTCGGTGAGTGTGTGGATCTACGGCCAGAGATTTTTCATAATTTAATTTAATTCGATTGTCAATTGTAGTTGGTTCGCTTGCGCTTGGTTCATTTCCAAATCGATTTTCGATCTATTCGTAACACAGGCACTAGCTCCTACGTCCTACTTCCGTTACACTCGCAGATTCCGAGGGAGGATCAGCATCGCGTCTTCCATTCCGTTCCTCCTGGCGTGACCAAGGTGGGTTTTTTTTTAAGATCATTTGGGTTTTTTTGTGGGGCATTCACTGTTGCGTTTGTTTATCACTAAAGAGCGACTGCTTTATTGAACACTTCATTTGTTTGTAGCAAGATTTGAGCTATGAATAAATTGAAAATATGCCCTCAAGCCAACCTAATAGCTGTTATAAATTATCCCAATCGATTTCGTTGGGTATCACTCTAATTCAAGTATATTTATTCGACTTGCTGTAGATTATCTTGTCGACAAACATCGCCGAGACCAGCATCACCATTAATGATGTGGTTTACGTCATCGACACGTGCAAGTAAGCATTATTTGATAGCACTTTTGGTGGGTTTTTTTATACAGAAAACATTTATGTAATTAATGAATCATTTTTTTTTTTTAATCACCGTAGTGCCTAGTGCATTACAGGATTACTGTACCCTCGTGTCTCTATGGAGATATGTGAGGGG
>JAUJYS010001142.1:0-18586 GCA_033995665.1 Melogona broelemanni | reverse complement strand
TGGACTCCCTAATGGAAGCTCAGGGGTGACACCAGTACCGCAGCTCGTCGAATGCTCGTCGAAACGACTGCTTCTGCAGGGAATCGAACCCGGGACCACCCGCTTAGTAGTCTATGACTATAGCCACTGTACCACGGGGGCCGCACATATTCACTGGTTTCATTATGGTTATTCATTGGTTGTACAATTAACGTGCAAACCGAGCTGGAATTTAATTCTTTTATTTTAAGACGTTTCCCTTTCTACTTACACGTACTCCTCTTTAATTTTCTAATATTCTTAATCACGTGTCCGCATTTAAATATGTATCTTATAGGGTTTTACAATTATTTTGTACTTTGCGCGTTCAAATATTCAAAAGTTAATTATTTATGGAGCCCCTTTGGAGTCCTGTCCGAGCCCTGGGCCAGATTGCCTCGCGGCGCTCCCCCGTGCATCCCTCATTTGTGGAACTGCCTACTAGTTCATGTATCCCCCACCACTTACGTCGTATTGTATCTCAATGTGTCCCTGATGAATTAATGCTCCAGCGAAGGTCGTGAAACTCTTGGGATCGACAGCCCCTCTGATTAAATCGTGTTTTGTAAGGCCATGGACAATCAATCGTGAATTGTCTCGTGCCAATGCTAGATTGTGTATTTTTGTTTTTCGTTGTTGTTGCCCTTAGCTCCAACACTCTAGTGCGAAAAGTGGCTCGACAAAAATTTGCCTACTCGTTCGATCGGTTACCCTTCGAACAAGTGCACAGATTTGTTTCATTGGTTTTTCCCAATTGAATCATACATGTTCGTGTTGTGGCGTATTCCTGGCGGAAAATAGTTTGAAATGGTCTTATTGACGTTCGAATTAATATATCCTATTCACTAAATCCATCAATTGTTTAAGACATCCCCCTCCCCTGAATGCACTTTGGGCTTTTGGCTAATACAGTGTTATGTTTACGAATAAACTCTAATATTAAATTATAATAATTATTAAACTTTAACCATTCATGTGAATCCCGAATTCATTGACGCGAATTTGAAAATATAATATTTGATGTAGTGCGTAATGTCCTTTAGCAATTCAGCTGCTACAACAGTCCCATAAATATTTTATTATGTTCATTTGTCGTTTTAATTCCGGTTTTTCGTCAATGAGTAAACATTATGACTTTTGCAAATAATTTGTTACTTGATTGAACGAAATTGGCATTGCATTTGTCGAACCACATGATTGAATAAGTTAATCGTTTAATTATCTACAATTTTTTTTTGTTTAAATATGTTTTTCCATTTATAATTTTTTTTTGAACGATGGCTAATTTTAAAAATAACGTTTGCAGGTCCACCCTGAAAATCCGGATTGGACTTGCTTCGAGCAGCTGGCATCCCTCGATGTCAAATCTTTCTTTGGCTTCGAGAGCACCGTCGAAAAAATTGCGATGAAACAATACTCTCAGAATATACGTAAGGTAGGTGCTAGAGGGGTGTTACTTGTCATTTGGTTCAGAATCTCGCACTCCTGTTAATTGTAAATCTGTTAAATATATTTGACAAGAAATGTATTGCATTATTCATTTGTACATGTGTGGTATTGTCACAATCTTACAATCTACATTTTGGTATGAACCAATCCAATTATTTTCTCGTACATCTTAATGAAAATTATTTCCAGTGAAATTGGTGCTTTAAAACTATTTTATTAAATACAAACTTATGGACGATTGTTACATTTTTGTGTCGCATTTAATTAGAATTACTATTTTAAATTTTTATTGAACGCATAAAAAATAAATGCATTGCAATTATTTCATTGTACAGTAGACAGTAACTGAGAAATGACCATTAATTGCTTGTAAACTTATGAGACTGGCGATAATTTAGACAGTGTCTGCTCTTATCTTAATTTCTCCAAGGGCAAAGAAATTATCGAGTACTACATCAACGAGCTGTTAAACGAGGGCGTGACGTACGTGCCACCGTTTAGCGATGATGACGTGTCGCCGCCCGCCATCACCGTGAGTCCTGTACAAGTGATGGAACGAGTGAACAGCCTGCCCAGGGACGCAACTCCTCTGCCCACCGAGCTGTCAACATCTGCCTCACCCAGCGTTCACGAAGGCTTGATCAGTGCTGGTAGGCTCACTTAATTGCAAGAATATTTTGTCCTTGAAACTGAGTGGTGTATAAAAACGTCTCCTACGATCATCAGCTTTTCTTCTTTCGACTTATTTGAAGCAAAAGCTGTACATAAAATATTTTGTGTATGGGTAGCGTGTCTGGAACTGCTTAAAATTACACTAGAAGTTGTTTAGGCGTTCGGACATGCTTTAATACTCTGTGTATTGGATAGTGACATAATTTAATTTTATGAGTATATTTATTGGAGAGTGGCATATTTTAGTTTTCTGCATTTAAATTCAATTATTGAATTATTTGAAAATATAAAAAATAACTTGACCTACGATGTTGTTAAGTCGTCGTTGATATCAATAGAAAATCATTCGCTGTCCCCAAGATTAATTTTTAATTGTCATTCTTTTGCTACCTCAGCAGACCAGGCGTCCAAGATCGATGCCGACTACATCGAGCGCTGTCTAGGAACTCTGAACCCACTACAAGAATCTCGTCTAGTTCAACTTAGAAAATGGATCTCGGAGGCTCACAAAGGAAAGGTGGGTGTCAAAACGATTGCCAAGTTCCAATGGCGAATAATAACTCCCGAAAAACGCAATACTACTCTGTACACTACAGCACAACTGTATTTCTCAGGATCAATCTATTTGCTTAAATGGTGATGTCATCGCAAGCTTGCAGCAATTTTTTTTTTCGCAATATCAGTATCATATTTTACTTGTGTTCTTGTCAACAGATTCCAAGCGACTATACTCTGTTGCGTTTCCTAAGAGCGCGCGACTTCAACGTGGAGAAGGCGCGGGAGATGTTGTGCCACTCGTTGGTGTGGCGCAAGAAGCACCAGGTGGATCGCATCATCGGCTCCTACGTGGTGCCCAAGGTAGCCAAGGAATACTTTCCCGGGGGCTGGCATCACCACGACAAAGGTATGACCGATGAAAAGCTTTTTACAGCATATTGCAGAGTGGAAGAAAATTGTGATTACATTACAATGAGAAGAAGAAAAATGCAAAATGTATTGATATTATTTTATCGCATTTTAAAATTGTGTAATCAATCTTCCAGATGGCCGACCTCTGTACATACTGCGTATCGGACAGATGGATGTCAAAGGTCACATTAAGTCAATCGGTGAAGATGGCGTGCTCAAGCTGGTAAGTTGAAATTGCGTGCACTGAAATTTTCTTATTTTATCATTTAAAATGTTATTTTTTATATACCTATTATTAGTTTTATCAGGCGACTCCCCCCTCTCATTCACACGAAACCAATCTTAAATATTTAAATGCAAAAATGCGTTTTAAATTAAATGTTACCCGAATAGAAAAGTACACGTATTAATTGACTTTTCTGATGTCAATTATGATCTTTGCGAAACGAACAATGATAAAATTATGACACAAATTGAGATCTCTGATATAGCAGGCGAATTTTGCCAAAACACTTACTGTCACCATCAGATTTAAAACCACATATTAAAATCTTTTCGAAAGAAATTTCAAAAAAATCTCAATTGGTCGTGTTTTGCAGACTCTCAACATCTGCGAGGAGGGTTTGAAGAAGGCCGAAGGCACCACCCTCAAGATGGGCAAGCCAGTCAGCACGTGGACCTGCCTGGTGGATCTGGACGGATTGAACATGCGTCACCTGTGGCGACCCGGCATCAAGGCTCTGCTGCGTATCATCGAGATCGTCGAGTCCAACTATCCGGAGACCATGGGTCGCGTTCTGATTGTGCGGGCGCCGCGCGTGTTTCCAATTCTGTGGACCATTGTCAGCACCTTTATCGGTGAGTGAATATGATTATTGTGTGCTGCTGCTGCTGGTATCAAGTAAAGTTGTATCTTGTGATTGGCCATATTTATATTCCAATTCGTTATCTTTACGATGAGTACAACATAGTCTATTGAACATTTTTGTAATAATCTCTGCGTATTGCGTCTTGTGCTACCCCAATTCCTACTTGGTAGAAGGTCATTTTCATCTTTCTTGTACTGTCTGGAATTCACAATTCTACGTTATCGGTTGGACATATTTTTCCATTTGTTTACTTTGGTTGATTAATTATGTGCCACGCTGAAACTGTTTATTGAGTTATGAGTTGTTAAATATAGCTTGTATTGACACGTTCATTTGTTTTATCATTTTTTAAATTTTGTGTCAGTATTTTTTTCATTTGCTCGTGTTAATTGAAACAAATACGCTCTGTGCACATGTATACTGTAGGTTAGTGTAGGTGTCATCGTACTAAAAGTATTCAGGTATTTGTCTTATCTAATTTGTTATTTATTAATTTTGGTTTGTTAATTTTGTTTGATTAGATGAGAGAACCAGACAGAAGTTTCTCTTGTATGGCAGCAATGATTATTCCGGACCGGGTGGTCTCGTCGACTACATCGAGGAGAAATATATTCCAGACTTCCTAGGAGGCGAGTGCCAGGTAAGACAATCACAATTTGTGATCCGTGTGTTGGTTCACTGAATCATGTTCTTAACCGTTCCCACGATCTTAAAATACATTTTGTAGATGCAGCCGAAGCGTTATGCTTTTCTGGTCACTAGGAAAGTGTGCTGTTATTCGGATGTACGGTCAATGTAGGTTTATCGACTTATTTAAAAAAAAATTGATTTGGCTTGCTCATAGGTCTCGATTCCCGAGGGTGGTCTCATTCCCAAGTCGCTGTACATGTCCGACGAGGAGTACGAGCGGGAACGCACCGAGGACAACCCGCTGTGCGAGGAAAGCATCTACCATTGCATATCTTTGTGTCGCGGCCAGGTACGTTCAGCACGTGTATATTTATGAGATTGAACAATAATGCAAGTTGCCATATTTTAATCTGACGTTTCTGTGGATTTCAAGCTAGCTATTTTATTTTTTTGTGAGAGTAATAATAGTAATAAACTATTAGTAGTAATTCAAAAAGAAACGTAAGCAAAACGGAACATACAATGTGAGCATTAAAAAAACTATTCCTTCTGTTGATCTCGTGTGGATGTTGTTACTTATAAAAAGCATTAAAAATGAATGTACTCTATAAAACAGCATTTGATGTGTGAAACACCACAGGCTAGCAAAATTGACACCATCTTTGTATTTACAGTTTATTTTTACATTTATTGATATTTTTCCCCATATTAAAATCAATGTTAATAAAAGAAAATATTAAATCAGGTTAATAAAAGAAAATCAAAGAAATTATTTTTGACTTAACCAGAATTTGTTCCAGAAGTTTGACAATCCAGAACATTTTAATTCGAAATTTTTGTTATAGATGTACTTTTAAATTTTTTAATAACTGTTCTTTTCAATTTTTTACTAACTGTTCTTCCAATTTCGCTCATGTCCAGGTGCACGAGGTGGTGGTGCCCAACCAGGACCGCGGCTCGGTCATCTGCTGGGACTTCGACATCATGAAGCAGGACGTTGCCTTCTCGGTGCTCCACACCAAGCTGCCCGTGCTGGACCCAGAGAGCTCGGCCACCTCCCCACCCACTACGCCCCTCTCCGCCATCAACCCGTTAGCCGCGGCCGCCGCTGACTCGACCTCCCCCACCGGCGCCGCCACCTGCACGCCTCTCGGCTCGTGTCTGGATCGCGCCTGGCGCGAGGGAGTGGAGTACACCAAGGTGGAGCCGTCGCTGGTATGTCACGACGGCGAGAGCATCCAGGGCTCGCACGTAATGGGTCATGAGGGGACGTACGTGCTGCAGTGGCGCCACCACGAGGCGACCGGCGCGCACCACCACACCTTCGATCTGATCGAGAGTATAACTACGCACAAGGCCAAGGTCATGTACTACTACGAGATTCTCAAGTCGCAAGATTTCCGGTGAGTCCAGTCTATTCTTATTTTTAGGGGAATTTTTATTTGATCGTGAATTTAGAATTAGGAACGTTAAAGATTTAGGATTAAGGCGATTTAGGATTATAATTTAGAACGTGATCACATCGTGCGATAGTAAGACTCGTCGTAACCCAGTCTGTATTTGAAACCAATTGTGATGCGGCGGTTCCGGGTTCGATTCCCGGTGCAAGCTCTCGTTTATGCTATTCCTGGTACAGATGAAAATGTGCCTTTAACAACAAGCAAAAATTATCAGATTCATTATGGAGTAGGTAATGTTAGAGAGCACTTGCCCATGGCGTCACCAGGAGTCGGAAACGACTCGACGGATCTTAACAATAACAGGTAATGTGATGTGAAAACATATTTCCCACGCAATCCTACCAAAATTGCATTAAAAGATAGCGAAACAGTAACAACTCAAATTCTATTTTGTTAATCTGTTATGTTCCGTCAAGCCGTTTCCCTCTCCTGGTGACTGTCGTTTCTCTATTTACAGATTGATCTACAGCTCTCAAATTTCCTAATTGCTATGTTATTTATTCTTGGCAAAATATTTTCTACTTTTCGTGCTAACTGATTTCTGCATTTTGGCTGTAAATCGAAAAATGTCTTCGAAAATATTTGTCCGGTGGACACCATGACCCAATAGGGCAGTTAGTTTGCAGTTTCTCCAAGGTTAACCGTTCCTGTTCCGGGTTTGCCTCTCGTTACAGCGGCTCCATGTCCAGTCTGCAGTCGTGTCAGAGCGGCTTCTCGGCGCTTAGCATCGGGACCACCATGAGCGGCCAATCGATGATCAGCTCGTGCCCGTCCCGATGATCATGAGGTCGGCCCGCGTGCAGCAGCAGCAGCGACCTCGGTCGGCGGGTTCCGTTAGCGGGGCACCGTTAACGGCAACGACCGACAGGTGGCGGGTCGATCTCGGGTGTTGTGGGTAGACGCATGCAAAACATTCTTGGCTTCAATTCGCCACATTTGCACTTCACCACACACACACACATTCTGGACAAAAAACCCCACTGTCACTTATTTCTTCCGAGTATTTAGAAACAACCACTCGACTAGCACATGCATTTGCATGAACGGGTGGGGGGAACAGACTAGACCACCCCCTCATTCCAGCCTAACTCAACCAAACCCACCTTTCACTTACATGACAATACTGGATAACCGGTAGTTACTCCCTTTAATTTATAAACTCTATCTTGCCGCGCACTACACTAACTATTTAACAGATTATTACTTATGACAGATCCGTATATTGAAACGCGGAACATATATATTTTTCAGGGGCACCGCCGAATGAATGACGAACGGAGTGACGAACTCATGATAGTAAATAAATTTGAATTTACTAAATGTGAAAAAAAAATCATCACAGTTTCTGGGATTGGAACACTGGATTGATTTAAAACGACCGGCCCTTACTTCACATAATCTACCTAGATTCCTTTACGGGTTCGTCTTCGGTTAATTAGGGAACGAGCACTGTCACGTTTGTTTATAGATCTAGTCGTCGAATTTCATCAACTACGAAACAAAACACATTTATCAATTTTATAATTATTCTCGTCAATTCGTTCGTTTTTCATTTAGCACTTTGTGCTGGAACACAAATTAATCTTGCACATGTCCCTACAGTATAAACAGTCTAAAATATTATTTTGTCTCCAAAAGGTTCCAGTCATAATAATAATAGTTGTAATAACTAGTACGATGACTATGATGATAGCATATAGTGTTGTAGGCATCTCGGCCTCCCTAATATGTGAAGCACCTTTTAGAGTGTGTCATTAGTTATAGCTGCACGTGCTCCAACCATTTCCTATTTCGCTCACGAGAATCGGATTCGTTAAACTGTTGATGGTTTCTATTCTTACGGCAAATATTCGATTCCCGTAATAGCGTCGTGTCAGACTTATATATATATTTTTTGAGACGAAGTCAAAGCAATGTATACTAGTACATGAGGGAATTACTAGAGTGAGTGGCAATGGAAACGAAGTCAGATTATTATCGCAGTGATACCTACATGGAAAAAGAGAATCTCATTGTATGATATTGTGATTGGGGTTTTTGTTATGAAGAAGATTGAAATTGGAAAACGTGAGACCGAAATTCGTAAAAGTTTATCCAAATCTTAGATTCATAAAATTTTCCCGTGTAATGTCCCAAGTTAGTAGTAATATGCGTTCAAGACGCGAGTGACATTGATATCATTATTATAATTAAATATTAAAATAGGTGCACGTATATATAAAGGGTTAGCCGCGATAATCTCTCAAATAAACTGGTTTCTTGCGTAATACGCTCGCGTAGCCGCGTGTTATTTTACCCCCCACGCAGATTTTCTGACAACTCTAAATATCTTATTCGACTTGCTACATAGAGTCCTAACATTTCGAACGAAATATAAAAATATTAAAGCCGTTGTAACTTTTAACTATTCAGTCTAATTTTATGACATTGTTATCTCATCTTAGATGCCTGAAAACCCCATTGTGAGCACAGCGGATTTTGTATTACTGTTGTACCTTGGATGGGATTTTTTAAACAAATAACTATGCTAAATTTTTTAGAAATGGCTACACTTGACTAACAATTCCGTAGATTCTTAGTAATTGTGCTGTGGTACCGTTTCTTTTTGAAATTGTGCTATTAGCATCACATATTAGGTCTTCATTGGTGGCCCAGTCCTACAAAATCTGTGTTATTTTTATTACATGCCCGACCTTCGCTTGTCGCTGTCCCAGAAGCTTCTTTCCCAAGTGTGTTATCATTTGTTTCCCAAATGTTGAATTTCATTTGACGCTTTCAGCAATTTATGTTGTCTATTTGTGAGACTGTCTTCGTCTCGATGCCCATTTGTTTTAACATATTATTTTAAATTGCTAGAATAGAATATGAATTGAATACGTATATATTTTCTTGCGTGAATTTCAATGTGTCAATTGGTATTTAAATTATTTATTTTGTCGAATATTTTGTGCATTTTTTATCTGCTGTGTATCCAATTTCTTATTTGTAAGATCGAATGCGCTAATGGTTTTTCGGCCTTCCTTATTTTTTTTGTTAGAGCTGATCGGCAACTCTTATATAGAATAAAGTCGACAAATACTGCCATTGAATATTCAAAAGGCCAGTCAAAATATGTTTAACAATAAATATTTGGTAATTTTCGTCGTAATTGGACACAAACCAACTTTTCGACAATCGATGCACTATTGTTTATCGATTGTTAATTCATAATGCTATTTAAACAATAGATTTTAAACATTACATGCCATATACTGGTTTCCACGATTTGAAACTCTGCCCTTCGATGCTCGTATGTGGTAATTTAGACAATTGCTACGTATGGGGAAATCAGAGCAAAATATACAAAGCTTGGTGATCTTGTTATCTCGATAATAACAATCATCCAATTTTCAATGACTTTTTGGACAAATCAATTCAAAACTGATAATTTTATAAAGGGCAGCGACACTGGCTTATCAATGCTGAATAATGGGAACTGAGCGTTGCTCGCATGATATTTATTTTTACTCGTGCAGTTTTAATGAATATATATTTGTATCGCTTGTGGCCTCACCTTGCGGGGACGCGCCTCCCTCGGTAAATATTTATGTGGACATCGTGTGTTATGTTCAACTGCGTATTCGATTCGGCGTCTGCGTATATTATATAATATGTAAAACTGCACTCTTTTGTCAGAGGCACGCTCATGGCATACGGCACACACACACATACTCCCCCATTTACACGATTTTCATGAAATCGATATTACAGTCTCGGGGGATCTTCTTCTTAAGATGGGTGTAGTGAACGTAAAGAGAAAAAGTGATTCGTAGGTGTACATATTATATATGAACAGTATGGTTGGAAAAGGTGGGATGTGACGGTAACTATATACAGGTATCATGTATATCGAGTGACACCGCTCTCCGTTTCTGATTTTTGTCAACAATTCTTGTGATTATGTCTATGTTGAGCTGTGCTCGAAAAAAACACATGTGTATAAATTGGGGGAGAAAGAAATGCCATCTCTTTCACTCCTAACTTTAATTTCTTATTTTCCAAATGGACATATCATACAAAAGAAAATTGGATCGAAAAACGTCGAATTGATTTGACAAGGAAATAGTCTGTCATATTTGCAAATCAGTTCTACTTTAATTGAATTTGCGATCATTTGATTATAATTAAGACAAACTACTATTATCTTTGCTGTCGACAATGTGGTGCACTCCAGAGGTTTTTAAGAAATTCAAATGAAGTAAGTTACGGTTTTCAGGTCAACTTATCCAATATTACACAATTTTCGCATTGACTAATGGAGACGCTGGCATTATACATGAAGATTCTTTGAAATTGTGCACCGTTAAATTTCCATTTGTTACGCGCACATTAAAAAAAGAACAATGGTTGCAATAGAACAATTGCTACTGTAATCATTTTTTCCCATTTATCTTCTGTATACGCATATGTGTGACCCAATTTTGTGGATATCTCTTTTATATATCATTTCTATTGGGCTCATTGCTTCGAGTAAGAGGCACCGATACACTGACATTATTTGATAAAGAGAAATTCCATGAATCTGGTAACATTTTGTTGCTTCGGTACTATCAATCGCGTATCCAATTTTTACACAAATAAAAGTATGGCAAATTTTATTTCAATTTAATAATTTCTTAAGGTATAATATTTCTGATCTCTATTTTCCCGCTTTCTAAACTTGCCTCAAAATGGACCGGATACTAGACACGTCTAGTGCAAAGTTCTAAAACCAGCAATAAGAATTAATATTTTTGTAACGATGGATCTTTTTGGGAAAAGAACTCCATGAAACGTACATATTTATCTGGCTCAATTTGTAATGATCCTTCAGCTTCTGTGGCTTGGTAATTTATTAGATAACCTCGATCGCGTTCTAGTATTTAATTGTTGGTGTGCGAGTTTCAAAGTTGGGAGAGGACCGAATTTTGTCGTGGAGATTATGCGATCGACTTTTCTAAACAAATTTCCTTGGAGAAAAAAAATATAATCTCAGATTGCTACATTAAATGAAAAACATTTTTATCTACTCAGTGTGCCGGTTTAGTTCCATATGGGTTGTACGTTTTCTGACGTCATTAAAATATGCTAATTCACTAATTGTTTTTTTGTCCCTGTACCCAACATGTATGACGCTTTTGACAAAAGTGTCGAATAAATATTTGTTTCAGTTTTTGAATTCGATGTGATCGATGTCCCCACTACTTTTACGGTCAATTCCGGTTGACTGATAATCATCAGTCATTCAGGACTGCTCAGTTATTAGAATTTCAAATCTACATTTGTACGAGTTGGGATTTGGGCGTTGCTGTTAAGGGAAAGCTACGGGTTGCTTTTCTTCACAATCTGCGTAATATTGAATTTTTCACTTCCACAATGTTGTTAATGACAAGTGCAAACCATTTTTCACATGCTAAATGCGCCGGAGAAATTTTCCAAAATGTTTTCAAGCCGTTGTCCGAATTCGTGAACTCCATTGAGTTTTCACAGTTTAAATTTAATCCTACTAACTTCGTTGCAATAATAATTAATCGGCATTACCCATGTCAAAAAAACTGTTTTGCATTTGTCAAAAAATGTTGACACAAGTGCTTATATTTGAATGTTCTCGGGTTGTACAATTATTAGAAATGTACGTCACACGATCGAACACAAATGCTTAACTGGTTATAGAATATAATGTATATTACACAAAATAAAATAATTTATTGATGACACAAGTTGACCGTATTCAAAGTCCATTCATTTATTTTTTGTTGGACGATAAATACATCTGTACTTGTATGTTGGTAGAAGTAACTTTCATATTTCAGTATTCGCAATTGTTCGCATTATGCTAATAATTATTTAGAGATACTACCTGGCTTAGGTGTGGTTAGCGTATTCATAAACTTGAATAATTTTGGGTATGTCAAACTTTACCACAGGATTGAGTTTAATCAAATCACTTTCGCTTCAAAACCCCCTTCCCGTCATAGAAACATAATTCAATGTTTACGTGTAAAAATTGTTGAGAGGCAAATTATCCTGAGTCACGAAACTTTCCGAATAGCCCTAGACTTCAAACTGTGACGTCAGCACAGCTGTTGAAAGGAGGCGTTGCAATGTTTTTGTAAACAAACCCATGTGGACGGAGATTCACTAAATGAAAGAAACGTTCACTCAATTTAGGCTTTATTTGAATTTATTTTAGGCAAATATATATCTTTCTCTACATTTCCCAAATGTACACGATCCAATTGGTATTTATATTTGTTCAGATTTGATAAGGATTTGAGAAGAGACAATATGCGAGAATGACAAGACTTTTGTTTTCAAATGCAATGATCCAAAATAAGGAATATGTTAAAAAATAGCATCAATTCGATGCGGCTAAAGGGTGGAGGGGGGGTAACAAAACATGGGATCATATGAAGGAGTTGGTCGTATTACCCAACCTAAATGAAGAAAAAAAAAGCTTAGCATAGAAGCAAAATATATATAAATTATCTACACGGATATGAATATATACAAGATGTGCGTTCATATTTTGTATGAAACTTCAATCACGTCTGACGAACAATCTGAAACACGATTTTAACTTTTTTTTTTAAACTTATACGTACTGAATACAGTATACGTAGCTTATAATCTCCAAACGGGGAAACACAAGTTTAGTGTTTACCAGTATATTATTAGATTACGGAATATGAAAACGAAAATGTAGACTAAAAAATTAAATGATAGAAATCTTTGAGAGAAGAAACGCGTTCCATTAGCGAACGGAATACTTATTGATAGAGATAATACTTTTTAAAGTTTGAAAATTCTGATATTATCTGGGAAACAAAAATACATAATGACATATGTACACATGACCATGAAGAGGTTCAGGAAAAAAATAGTTTGATGTAATGATTATGACTGGTTTAAACGTGGCATCTTAAGGATATAAAATGGCGTTCATTTCTTGCCGGCAGCCTTTTTCGGAGACTTTGCTTTCTTGTCCTTTTTTGGCTTGGCAGCCGCCTTCTTGGGAGCCACCTTCTTCGGAGACTTGGCCTTCTTGACGGTCTTCTTCTTCTCCACAGATTTCTTGGGCGACTTTGCCTTGGCCTTCTCTTTCTTGACAGACTTGACGGCCGGCGAGGCTACGGCCTTCTTCTTGTCGGCGGTCGCCTTCTTGGGTTTGGCCTTCTTGGACTTGTCGGCCACCTTGACGGACTTCTTGACCGCCTTCTTCTCCACCTTCTTGGGCTTGACGACGGCGGCCGGTTTCTTGGCGACGGCAGCGGCTGGCTTCTTTTCGGCGTTGATGCGGAACGAGCCGGAAGCGCCCTGACCCTTGGCGTGCTTGATGATGCCGGCGACCGTGCCGCGTTTCAGAGCCAACTTCAGATGCGTATTCACCACCTATTAGAAGACAGATTGACCATGGACATTAGTAGGGGTTTGTGCGAATAGTCGCTGCAAGCTTTGACGTGACATTTAATAAGGCCTTCGTAATAGTTCAGAAATATTTTAGTCGAAATTGCTATTTTGATACAGAGTTAACATTTTTTTTTCTGGTCCCGTATAACGGTAATATACACGAAATGTAGAGTAAGGAGTGTCGAGGCATTCTGGAGACTTGACTTCCGTTCCCCCTACCCTTGCAATGATAAAGGATTAATGAAAACGATAATTAATTCACACTAATCATGGCCTGTCGAATAATATTTACATCCCAGAAAAACACCACCATTTCTGGTAACTCACGTCTCTAAAAACAAAATTTCAAAAATAATTTTGCCGTCAGTGTTTGCTTTTTAATTTATTTACTTCGGTCACATTTTTCGAATATTTGTCGTCAAAAAATTGAAAGAAAAAAACAAAACTCTAAAACACGTTAATAAATTTAATCGCATTTGTTAGCGTAAACAATTGTAACAAATCAACGCAAACTGCGTCAACGTCACTGCAACATGCGCATTGATTAACCAGAGCCTCCACCACCTGGCAATCGAAAACTTTAGTGTCACTTGTCATTTATTTGTAAAAAATATTAATAATAATAAACTCACTTTAGGATCCTTGCCCACGTTATAGTGGCCCAATATGTACTTGAGAATGGCCTGTCGTGACGATCCATTGCGCTCCTTCAGAGCCGTGATGGCAGACACCGTCATGTCCGTGTATTTGGGGTGGGTGGACGGCGTCTTGGGCTTCTTGGCCTTCTCCGCCTTGGCCTTCTTGGCGGCCGTCTTGTTCGGGGTGGCCGGGGATGCGGCCGTGTCAGTCATCTTTCCTTTTTAAGTTTTTAAAGAAAAAGTAAGGTGAAACTTTGCTTTTATGCAGAGTTCAAATTTTTGAACGAATGTGCGCGTTAAAAATAACGCAAAGTTCACGGCCCGAAAAAGTGTTGCGTAGAAAACAAAAACTAGGTCAAACTCGAATTTCGCGTTTGGAGGCGCGCGCGAAGCAGAACAGCGTGCAGTCGACGTCGAGAATCGCTACTGAGAAAATTTCTCCCACCCGCCCGCTATTTATGCGACGATTGCGGACCGAGTGGAGAGCTACCACACCGAAATCGTCAAACAGTGCAAATGGGTGCCAGTCCAGTCGTGCCGTTGTGTTTCGTGGGTGCCATAAATCGCCGAATTTCTCAGAATTTGACTGTCCGAACGCGGATTTTTCGGTCCGGCCGTCGAAGAGAGATACCCGACTCACGTTCCGCCACCCTTCACGGTCTCCAGCCGCCGCCCCGGTTAAATTGTAGCCCGGTTTCGCCGCCCAACTCTACTCGTCCGTCACCCATTTCCACCGATCGTTGACCGCGACGTCAATATTTTGACCTCTCCGAACTTTTCGTGCCGGAAAATACAAATTTCGATATCTCCTCTACGTGTCCCGCGCCGGATTCGGTCCGTCCGACGTAATCCGGCGCCGGAATCGAGCTCCCAGTTTGGACCAACAAGCACAATCTCGTCGGAAAACACCGCCATGTTGCTGGAGGACCGTTGCTGGTGACCGCGCCAACTTGGACTTTTTTTCGACGATCGGTGTCCGAAATCGAAATTTGGCCTCCGTCAGGGGGTAAAGGACGTCCGGCTGGTCAATTTAATACCCCACATGACCATATCGGACCAAGAGTTGGCCATTGCGAGCCAAATCCAACTTCGCTATACATGGTGCGAGTGGAGCTCATTTAGGGTAAAATTTTTCGATCGGCCATTCAGGTCGCGATGTGCTGCTGTGAGTACGGTTGGTAGTCGCGTCGTAGTTTCGTCAACAAATTATTTTTGACCATTTTTTGGGCCATTTGAATGCATTTTCTATAGTATGGGGACAATCCTATTAAATCGGTTTACAAGGGTTAGCCGATTTGGTACGCATTCGTTTGGTAATGCCTGACGTTTTCGGGTTTGGTGGAACGCCATAGAGCTCGGATGGTGACGTGACGTCAGTTTGCTAGGGGGAAAAAGGACAAGATGCTCGAACGGGGTTTCTTGTGGTGCTAATAAATTGTGAATTTAATTTCATTTCGTGTTCCAATATTGTCTTTCCTTGCTGGTTGGAATGCCAAAGGGATTGTCGACGGTTTGTCGTTGTTACGAGTGTTACAAAAGCACTGCGAACGTTGTTGATTCTGGTGCACTGGCGTTGGCAGGCGTTCGCCGAATTTAAAACGAGGAACCCCGAGCGGACATTTTTGTTGGCAAGTTCAACTGTCCCAGTTTCGGTCATACGAGTCTTCTTTTTTTTTTCAAATTAAATTTTTGGTAATCGAAATAATTTTAGGTTGCAGGTAAGATATGGCTAAACGCGATAATTCTCTATCGAAAACCGGATTCCTTTTTGCATGATGGCGACTGCTACGAATCTTGGGAGGACGTTCTAACGGTGGCTACTGTCGGTTTGACAGTTGAGTTTTTGAGGGTACGGCAGTCGAAATATATTTTTGGAACCGATTTTCGAACGAGATGCTGATAATGTCAAGTGTACATTTTTGCATTCGATTGTGTACTGTATTTGGGTGCAAAAAGCAAAGAAACAGTTCCGGGATAGTGATCTGCGATTCTTCTTGTAAAGTAGCATCGTTCTTGACATTTTGTCCACGTCGTTTGGTCTAAATCGCCATTATGCAGTCACGATGCTGTGTTATGCCCATACCATTTCAATTGACCATACGTATTGTACATTATAATAGCGAGCACTCTGATTGTGTAGCCCACTTTTGATGGGTGAATTGGAATAAAGTCATTCGATAAAATTGGAGTGGGATCATTTATTGGTGTGTAGATTCGCATGAACAAGTGAGCGATAATAAAAATCACAATGACGCAGTGAAGATTGTGTATGCAGTACTTAGTATGCAGTGCGTTGTGTACACCCATTTTTGTTCATTCTGAAAATGAGAAACTATTTGAATTATTGACGGGATAAATGTTAATTTAAGAATTGAGGATGTAGCTTACGATGTACATGTAGATGAGAATGGAGCTTTCGGTTAAATGTCAATACATCACCAAATTCAATTGCACATATATTGTGCGTCTTTAGTCATTTTAACAAGCGTCTAGTTAACTTGCGAATAGCGGAGGCATTCTATTTTATCATTATAAAAAATACTGCAAGAAATCCCTGCAGCAAAACAAAAAATACAGTTTGGTTTTATGTGAAGCACTGCAATTCTATTTTTCTCTCCCCCTAATGCTCTATTTGAACGTGTTGAACTCGTACTTCTAATTTGATGGTTCTGTTATCGGAAGTAAAAAGACGTAGTAATGTAATTTAACAGTGCGTGTATGGTTAACTCGCACACACAGTACGGCATGTAATGAGATTGCCAACGCACTTTACGAGCAGCATACGTTAGTTATACAGTATAAATAACTGCTTGTGTGAGTTGGACGAAGGCGATAAATTATCTTGTCAGCATTCAACATAAATGTTACTGGGCAAAACGAGGGTCGTCCCCAGTTGTAATCTGGATAGTGTATTTTGTTGCGAATTATTTAGAACTAAATAAAAAATTAAAAAAATTGAACAGATAGGTAGATATAGTTAAATAATTGAATGTCGTTATTACGATTCCATGAATTTTTATTAAAAACAATTTATGAAGGTTCATGAGTGCGCCAAGATGAAAGCTGAGCTAATAACAAAATAAACTTCATTAATTTATATTACCATTAACACTATTAGACGTATAAATATATATTATAGCTTTTTTGATAATTTTAATAGAAGAGTTTGTTAATAAAACTTAACGTACCCGTGGTCAATGACACTAATCTTGTACGGATAAGAAATGTAAAAAAAAAATGTCATGAAGCCGAATTTCGATTCCTGTATTCCTAATATGTTGTATACATTTTGGTGTCCATCGTGTAGCTAGTGATTTTAGTTGTCAACATTATATATATATATATTTCAACTTGGCTTCCCTTGATTCTTCTAATATAAATTACGTTAATTATCGAAAGCTTAATTGACGTTCATGTCAGAAGCTTCGAGCCAGTATTTAAATTTTTAAAAATACATTTTCACAGTATGCATTGAAAAGAACAAGTATGAATAGTTTTTTTTTTTACTGTATGTGTTGTGCATCCCCTGGATTGTTTTTACCATTCCACGTGTATCGTATATCTATCTGATGACCCTCCTTGGCGTTGGGCATACTCTTTGAGTTTGATACTTGAATATGCGAGAACGCAGTGGTGCATTTGCTTATTTGGTGCCACCAAAATTTAATCGTATCAGCTGTGCATATTCTTAGTTTTAAATTTCGGAGCTCTGTTTATACACCAGATGACGGCGCGCATCTTTGACATTCGATATCACGTGATATGTTTGGGGAACATATTTTCGTTGGCACCCGGCCAGAATCTTTGCCAACTCTGCGTTCACCTCGTTGGCAGTTGATTAGAATCCAAACTGACATAATTTGAAATCCCATTGAAAGCAAACCAATATACTCGAGTATATTGAAGAGCCGTTATGGAGTTTTAGGTTGATTCGGTTTCAGCCGATTGATCATTTCAATCTCGCAAAATCAAACAAAATTGAACGCGAATAACAATTTATCCGCTTTCAAAAAAAGCAGGCGGTATTCCGGCTTCCAGTAGCCTCTATTAGAAAAGTAAAATTTGCTGGCGTTGTGACGAAATCTTAAATGTTGATGTCTCGCTTTGTAGCAAGCATTTCAGCTCCGCATCTTTGATAATCTGTCCAAGGCAAATCAAATAAACGCGGGAATCGGAAAGTTCGCGTTGTTGTCAATAGATGGCGCAAAGTGGCCGTCAACGGCAGCCACTATACTATGACGGCAGCTACGGGTGTAGCTAAATTTACGTCCTGAAATGAAAAACATTACTCTGTTTCATGTGATGGCCACACATATGACGTCAAAAAGGATCTGAGAGAGGATCCTGAATGTAGCGCTTTCGCCGGCAGAAGAGAGAAAGATGCGCTTTATGACGTCTCCCATGTGGGTCAAACCACTTTTGCTGTGTGAAAATAACGACACCCTAGGTAAACTCGGGTCAGGACCACGCCATCGAATTCCCACTGAGGCGAATGGTCACTTAGCGTAAAAAC
>JAUJYS010001141.1:0-18589 GCA_033995665.1 Melogona broelemanni | reverse complement strand
AACGAATAAACGAAAGCCTGCGCCGGGAATCGAACCCGGGACTGTTGGCTTCGTAGCATGTCCCCATACCCACTGAGCCATCGGTTCGTACATGATATTGTATGCAAATAAAAAATTTGCTGTGCGTGTTTGAACTTATTAACAACTTTTAGGTTAATATTATTTTTTAATTAATATTGAAATCAAGTATATGATTTGAGAGATTATTGTTATAGATGCAAAAAAATAATAAAATAGTGGCGTACACTTTACACTCATTCTTATTGCTATTCCGTTAACCAAAAAAATCCAGTTTCATTCGTCTACAACTAGTAGAAGATAGAGTAAGTTTATCTGTATTTGTAACAGCTGCACTTGTCTGAACTATGGTCAAGGTGATGCTTCCTGGAGCTTTTGTCAAATATGCATAATGACAATTGATTTCATAAACAAAAGTTTGCCTGCAATAAGTAGCTTTGTGAAACAGTAGACTGTAACCGAGCAAAATATCCTAGAAACCAAATGCGTTTGCATGGTCAAGTGGTGGAAGGATAAAACTTACACTGCTCACCCACTCACCTTTCCTACCCTAACAATTCCCATATAACAATGCATTTAAATTTTACGTTTTAATAATGTTGATGATTTCGTTGATTTCGATGACGCAAGATGATTTCGTTCCGACAAGAGACGCCCCATGACTTATTAGGAATAACATACATTTGTTTTCAATTATTTTGCCATTGGCATCAAAATCAACAATTCTTTTTGAAAAGAATACGACCATTGGTGGACTGTTTTTTACACACCTTTTTATATTTACATAGGGAAGAAAGAGAATTGCGAAGTGGCATCCTTGCTCACGAACGACACCTGAAGTCGTAAATCCTTTTTTGGTTCCGTGTCACGTACAACTTTTACTTCGGCTGTGATATTTGCATTCCATTATTTTTCTTTCTGTTATTGTTTTTATAAGCCGCAATTATTGCGAGATATTTCCAGTTTTTGCTACTGCACGGCAATTCCTTTTTTCGCTCTTGCCTAACAGGTGTAGCGTAATACAAATTCCGGATTGCATAAATCGAAGAGTTTCTGTCGGGAGATTCCTGTCGTTGCATTTATTGCCTATAAATATGTGACAAATCTCGGCACACACAATTTTATTTTCATTCCAACATAAAATATATACGCGTATACACGAATATTTGATGCTGGGTTATCCTAAACCTTTTTCGCCAATCCCTGCCCGTGAAGCTTGAATGAATGGACTTGAAAAAAAATGGTCATTCATAAATAAATATAAAAAAACGCTCAGAACATGACGTAATTTCATAATTCAAAAATTATCACAACATAGAATGATTTATTATTAAAAAGTTCAAATTAAATTTATTTAAATTCTAATACTTTATGAGATACGTTTATAAATAGATGACCACTTTTCTAACAGATTCGCTGTCGTTTTTACACTGATACAATTGAGCTCAACCTACAAGAATTCGGCAGACTTTCGTAACTATACAATAAGATAGTCGTCCTTATGAATAAATTCTAAACATGCTCAATTTATTCTATAGAGTCTAGAGTAAACGAGTCAGTGGCAAGTTAAAATGCATTTTACCTCCGCAGTTTATGTGGGCGAGGGTCTCTTTATGGATTCGAAAATATCTACCATGGGAATTCTATTATGCCGTTTATACGACGGGAATATTTGCACTTGTACTGGCATTTGAATCTCCTGGGATTTCTTGGAGCGCTTCCAGGTTTCGCGAACTATTTACTTGCTCAAAGATCATTGAAATCCACGATACGAGCGGAAACCCTATTATTTCGACGATCACATTGTTGTTCGAAGACCTAGACCCACTATTTTCATTGAAATTTGACGTGTGGCGAAGTTTATACAAAAGACTTTCTTCAGTAAATTATCAAGAAGATAGACACTTTCTGATAAAATTTCGATTGCAAGATGCCTGTACTTTTCTGTACGATAGAAGATATATCTGTACCTTTTTATTAATACATTTTCATTGAAGTTTCTAGTAAAACATTTCATAGTTTTTTCAAGTAAGATACAATATTTTATTTTGAAATATAATTCGACATTAATTTTTTGAAATTGGAATCTTTTTTTTAAGGTTCCAAATTATATTTTTGGAATTAGATTCGATATTAGTATTTTGAAGTACATTATATTTTGGAAAAAATATTCGATAATAAATATGTGAAATAAAATTCTATGTGAATTTTTTTAAATAAGATTCGATGAGAAATTTTTGAAACTTTTCATTTTTTAAATTTTATTCTTGATCATTGCAGTGAATAATAGCACTTCAGGAGATCCTGTACCCCTGTACCTGTATGTGAGGGACACTTGTTAATTTTTTTAAATTATTAAACAGATTACTAGTTTTGTTTGAAGAGTTTTGCATGGAGTCGTCAGAATACTGCTTGTTACTAACTCATGCATGCTCAGCTATCGAGTGTTCACCTTGTGTTTTGCGGTGGCGCAAACGCAGCGCGCCACGTGTCGTTTTATGGAAGCAATTGCCTGCGGGAGGCTGGGCTGGGCGTGCGTGAAGGGGCGGCTGCTGGTCGGTTGGTCGGACGACAAATCCTGATTCGCTTGTAAAGGAGAGAGGTTAAGTGCCGGCACTCGTAGTTAAGGGCAAGATTAAAGCGGCGAGCGATGCATCGGGTTAAAGACGCCCCGGGGACGAGGGAATGGCCGGCAGGTGGCCCGGGTGCGTGACGCGGGTGCGAGGCAGGGGGTGGCGGGGAACAATTCCCACCGGACACCGGAGCATTTCGATGAAGACGTTTAAATGCGGTTGACCAGTCGCATAGTAATGGTATGGCCCCTTTTTCGGACTTTTGCGTCTACCTCGCGCCCCGACCCGGATGCTAATCGAGTCGTCCAATGGTGCTCGCATTTGACCCGAATGGTAGTTGAGTCATCCGCTAATGCACGCATTCGACCCGGATTGTAGCCGGGTCTTTCGCTTGATGGACCCGATTGTCTCGACTCACCGTGTATGATACAGGATTCCCTAGTCTTTAGAATAGTGTGTAGTCAAGTATGGTGGAATGTAAAGGGAACAATATTTCGTTAAAGGATGTCGAATGGCAATCGTAGCAAAACTTGTTTGCCGCCCTGTATCCGATGGTGTAATCATTGCATTGAATGTTGGTAAATGTTGTTAGTAGCGTTGCCTTGTGGATCGGTGTTTAATTTCGTTATACGATTTTTTTTAAAGTCATCATAAGTGAAGTAGTACATAGGTGAAGTAGACCACAGCATATTTCATATTTCCTATCACTGTGGTGAATAGCACTGCATGAGATTCTGCATTCATGAAATCAGGTTTTGTACCCATGCTAACCATGCTATAAGGGGCACATTTTCACCAGTACCCCGGGATCGAACAAACGGGAGCCCTCGCCGAGAATCGAACCCAGAACCGCTGAACCACGGTCGGTTGCAATACCGACTGGGCTGCGACGAGTCGTTCTCATTCGAACTCATTTGCAAAAATGTTGAATGCTGCTGAATCAAATATCATGTACGTGCGTCTATTATAAATACATGTAGTTGATTCTTCTACTTTGTTTGACGGTAACTTAAAGCTGCCTATGTGGGAAAATTATTCTGTTCAATTTTTTTTTTGTTAAACAATTTCGAGTACTGAAAATCGCGATCGAATATGGGACAAGACCATTTTGGTCGCTGTCCCTGGAGGTGGGCTATTCGTTTTGCGTTTAGGACTAGCTTTTGACCAAGACACATCGATTCGTGATCACCGAGTGTGAATAGCTGGAGTGAAGAGGGCACTTAAAATTAAGGTTCATCGTGTGTAAATGTAGCGGGGGAGTTAGTGCAAGAAGGCAGTTGCTTTTCGCCCAGCGTGGGTGGCCGGCGATTTCTTCGATACACCAGAAGCATTAATGGGTCCTCATCAATCGAAGGCATATACTAACGGGAATTACGTATGGATGTGAGGTTTTGGCAAATCCCAAATCGACCACCTAACGTAGGTCATCTTTACGAGGCACGGTATGCGAATTTTTTTTTCGCTTTTGGGAATGTGTGGTTGCCGTAGTTCAGGCGATAGGACCGGATCTACGACTTGTAAGTTTTAATATTTATTTCGTTTATATTGTTTTCGCTAAAATTAAAAATAATTATGTTATAACAAAAACAAGATAAAAAATTATAACACTGAAAAAAGTTTCAATGTCCCTGTGGGTAAAATATTGCGAACTTGCACATAATCATATCCATAATATCACAGATGATATATTATCAACTCATCACTTAATATCTAAGTCTGTCAGACGAATGAATTATTTTTGAGAGAAACAGTATGCTCGTGTCCGGGATTGCTTTTTTTTTGTCAACACGAACTTCTTTTGACATTTTCCATTACTAAACAGTTTTCGGATCTCTCTCCATCATATCAAAATGGTCTTCTTACATGTGTTCCTTACATAATAATAGGATCGGACGGCAGAAGATTGAGAAAAAAATCTTCATCTCCCGCCATAGAGGGGAGAGACCGTGGTCAGGAGCCACGATTTTCAACTAATTCCTGTAATAGATTTCTCTCCAGGGCTTTCGTTAATAGAGCTAATCCCGTGGGGTGGTACGCCGAAAAGGGGTTAAGTGTCATCAATTCCCTCTGCGTTTGCTGCATAAGCTATCCAAACTCCACGCTTCCCTGGCCATTATTATTATTATGGGGATGGTAGTCAAAGAAAGCGAGCTCGGGTCGCCATCAAGAAATGACAACGAGTATTAACTTCCCACGATTGCAAAAAATAAATGCTAGGATATTCTCCATTTAACGCGGAAACAGGAATATTGCTCTAACGTTGAGATTCGTAATATATTGCACACGTATAGCAACTGTAGATAACCACATAGTCCAATTTAATTACATCAGAGCACAAGGGCCAAGGATGGGATTGTCCTAATTTAACAGGTCAGCAGGCATATATGGGTTAAATACGGAGCCTATTAAAATAGGACAACCCTATCCTTGTCCTTAACTGGCCTTTTGACCCCCGTCATAGACCCTCCCACGGCTTGAGGAAATATATTATAATTGTAATTACAAAGGAATATAATTTTTTATTAGCCCTATTTGCCCATGGATCTCGACGTTTGTAGGTTCGAATATTTGGTTTTTTCCCCTCAATCAATTAGTGTCATCACTACAGTAAATACCACTGAAAGAAATACAAGCTTAAAAATGTTGATCATCTTGTTTCAATGATCTGTTCTTTAATAGATTCAAAATCACAATCGAAAAAAAAAAAGTAATTAGTATGTCGTATTTTTAGGCTGTATTTTTATCTATTCTACCAGTAGCTTCATTCACACGTTTTTTATATACTCTATTAGTAGCTTTTATGTTCGTTTATCGTACTACGTGTTGAATCTGATTATTTTGCGTTACTAAGAATGAAGGAATATTGAAGGGTCAGATATTCGATAACTGTATTTGGTAGCTGGTATCACTGTATAGCTTGGCGAACTGACTCGGAGCGCGTCAACGTGATCCTTTGCAACGCGGAACGAGTTTCCTAACCGTTTTCCCGTTTCTGAATGGAGCCAGCAGGGGGCTGATCCAGAGAAAGTCATTTATTTTTTCGCGACTGGCGTAAAAGGCGCAAGCCGCGGCGAGGATCGCAGCTTCCTCAATGCGGTCCTAGGATCTACGTCGACCATTACGGACCGATATTTGTGACAGAAATTAAAAGTTGTAGGTTTCCGATCAGATCTATCTTCGCGGATAGGTCACGGGGTGGAACAGAGGGATGGGGTGGTGGAAAAGAGGGTTTGGCGCTCGGAAAGAGTGAGGCAGCCAAATTTAGATCGAACCATTTAAGTTGGATCCTGTTTTCAATGTGTTCCTGCCTGTGGGATTTTTTTTTTTTTACAAAATTCAATTTCGGGTTCTTGTACTAACATATGGTCTGCTTCTCTAGCCATCAGCAGTTGCAACGTATTTACGGCGGGAGAAATAAAAAAAAAAAGATTTACCAATTTAGTTTTCGCAAAACGACAATTCGGGCAGTATTTTTTACACGCTTTGTCCTAGTTGAACTATCTACTCTGTAGTTTGTAGTTTTAAATTGCTCGAATCAATACCACGATCCTCCTAAGAACGTTCGCGCAACAATGAAAGCTCTGAACCAATCTTGATTAAGTAAAAAATAAATAATGTCTTAAATATATCTGTAAGTCAAAAATATTTTTTGAAAGGCACCATTGAGTGTATTTTTACCGTGCTGTCAAACATGAAATTATTTCCGGAAATTTCGCTGGATTTACGAATGTGGTAAAATTGTTTAAACATGAAAATTAAATTTCAGGATAATCGCCATGCCTGGCAGAGGGTCTCACGAAGATGCATCTAAATAGCGTGCATTCTTTATAGTTTTAATTTTGTTTATTTGCTTTTATACAAAATGGGGAGTCTTCATTTGAGCACCCGCGTTGTCCTTTTGAGCGAAACGATCTGCTTCCGGCTACAATCTCTCGTATGACGCCATTTTTGCAGAGCTTAATCTCTGTAGAAATTAGAACGCCCGAGCAACATTGCAATCTTCTGGAACCGGATGTTTAGGTGCCACGTACTGCATCTTCTACAGTTTAACGAATTGGGTTTGAATTGAATTACAAGTTTTTCTTGCTAATGTATTCCATTTGTTAAAAAAAAACATTGCACACATTTAAATTTAAATAAAAGGATTGCAATTATTGAAAAATCGCGTTGATGCTTAACTATTTATATTAAACGCGTTTTTAATAGTTTCCTTTAGGGCACGCATTTTAAAAGTTTCTTTGTGTCCAGTGTGGAGGAGCGCATTTTCACCAGTGCCTCGGGATCGAATAACGAAAGCTCGAGCCTAGAATCGAACCCGGGATCGCCGAACACATGGCGGATGCTCTACCACCGAACTACGGCGACCGCATAAATCACAACCAAAATTTGTTAACTTAATTTTACTGAGTTTTGTTATTTAAGAAAGATTTTACTTTTAATAGTTCGTCCGCTGTTGTCGAGAGGTAGCGTGCTCGCTCGCCAACCAGCGGATCTGGGTTCGATTCCCAGTGCAGCCGATCGTTGGATTGGCTCGTAGTACTGCGCGGAGGAAGGCAATGGCAAGCCACCTCTGTATTCTGCCAATAAAAACATAGGTGCCGGGGGATCGAGGGTCGTGGTCCAGGGACGACACGCTGCTGTTAACAAACCAGTCCCAGGACTAACCAACACAACATTTCCCTCGCCATAGGCCTCCCCAAGGGGCTGCTTGCGGGTTCAATTTGTAATTTGTAATACTGGTGCATGTACGAAAGTGATGACCTAAACATCCAGTCACCTAACGTGCCTCTAGCAATATTGTCTCGAAAAGCTGGAGAGGAGGGAGGCGATGAGGAGGGTTAGGGGCAAAGGAGACAACCGAAGTTGAACGACCCAACGGGTACGCGAAGCGATAACTGGGTAAAGGTGAAAGGGGCCGCGAAAGATAACGAGACAACACGTCATTAAGACACCGGGCGAGAGACGCCGACGAGAACGCGAGCGCCGGCCGGGGAAAGGATCAAGGTGGTCCGCGCGCGCAGTACGTGAGAACGACCGTTCTTTTTTCGAGATGGAAAATTCTGCGCTTCCGGTGTTCGAAATGAGGCTTTTGTTTTAAAGCGCGATGCGCAAACATTACGCGTGTGACTGCGGCAAGAACGATTCCGAGTACCTTCAAAATTGGTGTCCGTCCGCTACTTCGTTTCCATGGTGCCTGGTGTATGGAGCTTTGAATTGTCGCAGCAATTTTGCTATGATTTGGCACGACTAAAGGTTCACCTTATTGTGTGACTAGTTATTCTAATTAAAAGTATGATGTAATTTTTTTTCTAGTATTTAATATTATTACACTTATAATTTACGTCTTTATGCAGTAAATTAAAAATATTATTATTGACTTTTCCTTATTACTATTTTGATAAATTACTCGTTTGTATATGCTTATTTTTTTATGGAAATTTGTATGTGATTTTTTGTAGAATTAATTCAAACCAAACCAGAGTTAAATAATTGGGCCGACGCGCTACCCTAGTTCCACAAATTCAGGTAGACGTCATTAATTCATTCGATTTTTAAACGTTGCATCCTCCACGATTTGCGCGGTGCCGTTCGCCTGTTGTACATCAGTGCGCCGATGCCAAAGTGCTATAATTAATTAATGATTTGCCACGTCAACCGACGTTATTGTCTTGTGAACCTAACACAATGAAGCTCATTGCGCATTCGCGAATCCGTTTAATTAGTCTTTGAGAGTTCAGCTTAGTTGCTATGAAAAAAAAAGGAAATGGGAAAGTACTGTATAGGTAATGTGGATCAGAGACGATCACTCCAACCAATTTTTTTCCTTCTTTCTGTCTGGCGCTCCAGTGTTAGTCTTTCCTATTATTTTTCATGCAGTCGAGCCCCAGTCCATCGCAACCTCGTTTCAATTGGGCCCTGCTTTTAATATTAAATGAAGCCAAAGGCAGTAAGTGTATTTATTATACATGTGTACTAAATATTATTGCAACATAACCGATTTACTTTTGCGGTGAAGCGAAACTTATTGATTTACTTGTATGAACAACCTTTTGTAATATTATTAAGTATGGTAAAAGAATCCTTAAGAAGACTATTATTATAAGTGATAAAGACTAGAATAAAAATGAATAAAATTTATCAATCAAGTTACGAAGTGAGAAATCTATGCCAAATATTTTCATTATTAATCGGCTCCAATATGTGAACATGTTCACCCAGTGACGGCTATTACAACACTGCATTTCCGATTTCTCGCTGCTAAAGCTGTATTCAAATTTAAATTAAAGGAAGCTACTGTTTAATAGAAATATTGAAAATAGAAAATACCCACCTAACCGAATTTGCACCGGATTTGCCAGTACTGCCAAGCGTGGGTAGTGGATCAGTTGTTTCTTTGAAAGTAAAGAAAATGGAATTATATTTTCTATTTTCATTGTGCACTGAAATATATACAATTGAAAGGACTCAGCTTTGCTTCTAAAAATGCATTATTTTATTACGACCTGATTGTGGTCTACTTAACTAGGCTAACAAAGCTCTGAAGCAATATTCCTGAAATGTTGTTTTGAATTTTGTTAAATCACCTTTGTCTAACAGCGTGCATGATTCTCGCTACCTAAGGTTCTACCGTGTTAGGGAAACTCCGATCCAAAGAGGTGAGCTAGAGTAGATAGAAAATTCAACCTCAACATGAGTTTTACGTGCAACCGAGATGAACTCGTTGCCTCGCCAACAGCAGAATTTACAACAATATTGCGAGTGCTCTATAACTATTGTAGCTCTTGAAAATAAACAACGACATATTGAATGATCGCGAATAAAGATTTCTGATCTCTAGTGACTGATGTCTTTGTACAGAAAAAAAAACGAATCGCTTTCCAACGTTCCGTAAAAACTACCTCAGTGTAAAAAAAAACTTGCGTTGGGTTCCTTGAAATTCATCTTGGCCAAAGTATCTCGCCATTGCACGTGTTCCCGCTATTCCACCAACACCATCTTTCTCTCTCTCTCTCTCTCTCTCCCTCCCGAGCCGCAACCCATCTGCCCTTTTTTGACAGTTCGAATGGAAGAGGCGCTCTCGCACTTCGGACATAAATAACTCGCCGTTAAAAGAATGGCTATAGAAATACACGAACGGGTCACGAATGTGTGTGTATGTGAGTGTGTGAGTGCGCGTGTGTGTGTGTGTCTATGATAAACGAACCGGCGAGAACCCATTCGTCGGCCATGCCGTGGTCGCCGGAGCAAAAACCTCGTTTCCAATTTATTTAGCTCCACGAAGGTGACGTCACGTGAAAAGCCGAACAGGCCTTCACAAGTAGGACTGGTAGAAAAAGAACAGGTTACGATCGAACACGAGATAAGGTACCAGCCATTCCAAACTTACGGTTCCCAACTATGTTGGCAAAATTTGAAATTGGTCAAAGATGACTACTTTTAAGAAATACTTTTAACCAATTTTTTAAAAATCACATCGCAGTACTTAAATAGAATTATTTTTTGCGAGCTAGAAATTCCATTTTTGTTTTCCTGTAAAACGGTTCAACATCATTTGGTATGACCAACCGGTCCTAAATTTATATGTTGCATGTCACTTGTACCCCATGATCGAATAAACGAGAGCTTGTGCAGGGAATCGAACCTGGGACCGACCATACCGCATTCAATACCGACTGGGCTAGGCGGCTTAAGCCAATACCGTTTTTACTTTTCCGTATTTTTTATTTATATTTTCTCATTTTCATATATTTTCCTTATGATTATTTTTTTCGACCAACAATATGGTAATTGTTTATTTGTCATTCACTATCACTTTGTTGGACGGCTACCAAAATGTCCCTATCCTGTGTTCCGGTACTCAAGAAATATTAACGAAAACCCGTATTTGAAGATATTTTCGTTTCTTTGGTTGAAAAAAACTCTTCTTTGACCCCATTTCGACACTAGAAAGACCGGTACCGTCGTTGATCAACCACCATAATAACAACACCTACTACACGGTGAGCCGTCGCCCATGTTTTCAATGCGGTTGATCCTGCGGTTTCCTAGTTTTTCCCCACCAGTGGGTGTGTTTGTGTGTGTGTGTCGGCGCCCCGGTTACGCGATGTGGCACTGGGCCAAGAGATTATAATCGTTTTTTTCCGTATCCTTCGAACTTCCCCCTTACTCCCCCTCCCACCTCTCCTCCTCCTCCGATCTCTCTCAACGTTCCCATATCGGCTAGCGGCGGTATTTGGCTCCATCGGTTCCACTGTGGCGTGGCCAACCGAGCTCTTTTGTCATTGTAATCGTGTCCGTGAATACGGTTGGAGTGTCGCGTCTGCCGGAGATACGAGGAGATTCGTTTATTCCTTGCCTATTAGATGATAGCTCACGCGTTCTACGCGAGTGAGTCAGACCGACCAAAGTATCTTGTCAGTAGGTGCTCGTGTTTGCATAGAAAAGTGATCACCCTTTTTTCATAAGATGTTACATATCATTATATTATTTTGGGATCGCATATACATTTTCAAAAATTAGTCGAATGATCCTCTTGCCAGATAGTCAATAAATAAATTTCCTGCCGACATTTGTCAAATGAGTACCGAAATAATGTTTGAGAAAATATTTATGTCATGTTTCAAAAGTCATGTCAAGATTTCACGTCACAAAAGTTTACAAAATTTAACGAACTCAAGATCTGCCCCACTTGCAACTTAAAATTTGCAAGACTGTAATGGCGAGAAGGTGCATTCGGAGAAGATTTTTTAATACCAAAACCTCAAGCAATCGAATACACTCTGCAAGAATCCTAATCCTTCAATGGTAATTGCTATTCTTATACAGAAAGAGGGTTGTCAGTCAATCTTATGCTGCCACCTCTTGGTTTGAATTATTTCTGTAAAACGTGGCTATCGAGTATCTGAGTCGCAAACAAACGGGCTCTTCCTGGAAAAGCGAACTCAAATCCTATTATACTGGGCCCTGAGAACCGATTGACGGTCACTGCTAAAGCAAGCAGCACTAACGAGATCAAAATGTGACAACAAATAAAATAATCTAGTTTTATAGAAATTCTGTTGAAATCTTGCTACCTTTTATACAAATTACCACATAAGTGAATACAATTTAAAAGAAAAATGTAACATCGCCAAATGTTGCCTTTCTGAACCTGAAGCTGTAAATTGCAAACTGCTGGAAATCTGTAAACTGTATTTTTCTGAATTGAAGCTGTAAATTGGTTTTACATCTCAGACGCCCCGAATTCGGTTATTCGATGCGGAAGAATACAATTAAAATCACGGCATCCACGGCCAAATTTCAACACTATTCTATTATAAAACCGGACCAATTTATTTTTCTATGCGGCAATTAGGGCTCTCATTCACGGCATGGAGCGCACCATTCCGATCACTCCATTTCTGGCATCGTTCACGAGATAGCTGCGCGCTAAGTAGATTTACCGCGCCCGCACCGATCAGGGGGAAAATTCCTTTCAAGTCCGAAGATTAGAGAGGCGCACGCGCCGTAGAATCTGTTTCGATTCGCCGAGACCCGATCGAGCAAAGTGGTTCTCGCCTGCGACCCACCAACAGCAGTTGGGGTGGTACCAGGAGGATACATAAGCCGAAGGCCTAAACCAGACTGATCGGCCAATAACGCGGTGTCTGAAACGTATTGGGCCTGTCGACTCTCCGAGGCAAAACAAAGTACCAAATGAAACTGTTCGAACGTCTCCAGCACCCATATCGCTTCATCTCATTTTTTTTCTCCGCTACACTCTCTCGTCTCTATTCACTTTGTGGACTAAGAACGACGAACATATTTTTGATTTTGCATATACTCGATCGGATCCTGTTTGCGGAAACATTTTCAAACCCCGGTTGCCGTCACGGATCATTAATTCTCCTGGAATTTTTCCAATTCTTGCCAATACGATCATTTCGCAATTTCATCGAAAACTCCCGGACGTTCCCTTTTTCGGTCGAAAAAATACCATGCGTCTCTTGGCGAAGTTAATGATACGAAACCAAAAATGACAGCTCATTATTGGTATATTTGTATATGAAAAATATGCAAGAATATTTGAAGGTTTAGTTTACTGAGTGTATTACAGTGTAACCTATTTTTTTAATGCGAAAAATGTGGCAGTACTCGTCTAAAAAAATCATAATACGCGAACTTGTTAAAGTGTAATAATAATTAATAATAATAATAATATAATAATAATTAATAATAATTAATAATAATAATTAATAATAATAATATGAAGGCAATGAATGACCGGTCATTCAGCCTAAACTAATGTTAAATTGGATAGCACCGGTGTATTGCGTGAAGCTCACTCGGGCGGAGCTTTACATAGCGCCCGTTACCAGCGCGTACAGGGTGACGCTAAAGTGCTTTCTTATTTATTCGTTATCGCAGCAGTTTTGAGAGGATCTTTAAAAAAAAAATAAGTCACTATCCCCCAACGTACAGGAAAGTATCCTGACTCTGAAAAATGTTACGTTTAATTTGTTTCCGATTTTAATATCAGGTTTCAAATTAAGAATATCACGAAATGTGGCGTAGCAATCGCTTCAATACATGTATATCAGATAACTAATTTGATAGCAGTTTCTAACCCAGTAGATAAATTTATTAAAGATTTAACTAATCATAAGAAATTGTAAGGAATGTATCCCCTCAGTGTAGTGGATATCACTACAGACTCTAAAGTTACAATCAGTTGATTTGTAGTTAAAAATCCGTTAGATGCGTAATGAATGGTATCGGTACGAAATTGATTTTAAAATAAGACTGCAACATGACATAGGATAACATTTTAATATTTAAAAAAATCATTGGTAAATGTCATGCTTTGTATTTTTCTTCGGATTCTGTGAGCACGGTGTGTAGCATGTGAAATCCTATCAGCTTGGCCCCGTAAGGAATCACATGATTTTTGGCCAGTCTAGTACGCAAAGGAAAAATAAAAAATATCCCTCGGTGCCGGAAATTCCCATCTAGAACGTGTTTCGAGTCGTCTGGAGAGGTGGGCGGACCTCAGCCCGGCACTCGTTAGGCCGATTACCGAGAATCCAGAAACGTGGCCACTTCTTTTTAGAACCGTGTTAACCCCTAAGTTCTTTACTATGGTTGGCAACAGCAGGGATATATACGCAGCAGTGTGTACCAGAAAACGAAGAAAAAAAAAAGAAAAAGAAATCCGCACACATTTACCCAATATTCCAGGCTTATCTATTGTCGATCCGTTTTCCAAAAGCAGTGCTCGATTCTTTCGGAGTCTCTTTTGTGCGGAGAAAAATCTCCGTCCATGCCGACGCGCAACAACCACGGGCAGCGGCTTCGTCGAATCGTTAAAGAACTACGAGCGGTTCCCTATGATGTTAGGTCACTAGCCGCTGACTGCGCTCGTTTTCTCGGTTGTAGCAAGATGGCGGCGGATTTTTTCGTCTTCTTACGTGCTCTCGGTCTTTCCACTTCCACCTCTCCTCCCCCCTCCCTTTTGCGCGATCAGCACGGCGAAAGTAACTTTCAATGGTTCACGTGTCTCAAGCTACCGCGTTCCAGCCCATAGGTTCGCGGTGAGGAATCCCAGCCTAGTCTTTTACTCGTTATGCACTAACATGTGTTTCGAATTAGATAAGCATCAAATGCTGCCTAACTTTTAATACACTCCATATTCAGTTTATGGAAAACAGAAATAATGTTATTCGCATTTTCAGTTTGACTAATTAAATCTAACCTTAACGGTTATTCATTTCCAAAAATTACTGAAATAAAAAAGTTCTCATTAGAAAATTTATTTATTTCCAAAATATATAATTTTAAGTATTATGCGAAATGACAATTTCACGCATCCATAACTTTCAATGATATCGATATTACGATTGTACAATTAAAATCAGTTCCCAATTTCAAAAGTCCTCCATTGCAAAATGTTTTATACGCTATCATTTTTTTCTTTGTCAATTATTTAAATTTCTCTTTTTATTTACTTCATCTACTACAGTGCCACAAACGAAAAAAATAAAATGCTATACGATGCCACAGAATACGACAGCTACCAGGGAACTATTGAATTGAACCAGTACCTGTCTGAGTCCATACCAAGCGTTTAATTTTTTTCTCAACCCTACATCCGCATCGGCGTGCTCGGAACATCTTGTTATCACCACCACAAACGATGAGAGTGGCGCTACGCTCGCACAGCGCCGATGCCCGCGAACGGCGATTTCAAAGCGCCGCCGCACGCCGTCAATGCGCGATGCATCGCGCGTTCGGGGTTAGGCGTCTACGCTATCGGGCGACCGAGAAACCAAGTGTTCTTTCTCCGTCGTTATTCCATTACCAACTGGTCGTCGAATGCAGTGTGTGGTATATACACGTAGAGAGACGCTGGCACACGTACTCCTTCTATCTCTCTATATGGCGAAGAAACACTATATGGAGGTACTTGATTGTTTCTCTCTCTCTCGTTCTCTCGATATGCGGAAGCCAATTTTCTTCCGTTGTATCAAAATCTCTCTTTCGGTGCGCCATTCGATGTGACGAACCTTTGAAAGCCCCATTAGGTGGCATAAGAAGGTCTGTCCAACAAGCTATTAAAAGGATCGAGTGGGGGCGGGGCTGACTCGAGCTCGGTGCGTCGGGGGAAGGCGGGATAAAAAGAATGGTTATTGTTATAGGATAGAGAGTGAGGTATTGCGTTCGTGTGAGTTGAGGTGGTGGGGTAGGGGTGTGGGAGGGGAGAGATGTTGCTTTATGGGAATGAAAGGCTTGACGATGCGCGCGGCCTGGTGGGCCGGTGTTGTTCACAATGGCCGGAGTCTAAAAAATAAATAAAAGCTGCATTCGATTACAAGGAATTGTAAGAACGGATGATGATGCACAGAAATGAACTTCGTTGAGGTTGGTGAGAAATTGGTTCGGCGCGTTTCGTTAGAATTGTCCTCGTTTTTAGGTTTTATTTGTTGGTTTCTTTGCAACTGGGAACCGCGCCAGACGGTCACCTCTCGATTGTTGTGACCAAATTTTCCAAGTTTTTATTGATATTATTATCATCATGTTTCTGTCATTTTTTTTGAAACAATTAATGGTCTGACTGTGCATTCTGCTTCAGTAAAGTTTGTTCTATAAAATATTTTTTTACTCTGAGATTTCTTCCCCAAGAATTTAGAAAAATACAAGTGTATAATTAAGAATCCAATTGAACTGTTTGATCTAGCGACACGAGTGGTGCATAATCTTCTGTAGACTGCTCACTGCAGTGATCATTGATAAAAGAACTAGTGTAGCTTGTTCAGTACGGCTCAGTTGTAGAACAACCGCCATGAGCGCAACGATCCCGGGTTCGATTCCTGCCTCGGGCTTTCGTTATTCGATCTCGTGATACTGGATATGTTCTCCTCAATAATTGCTCAATCGATTAGAGGGGTACAGAATCTATTGCTGTGACATTCACTTCAGTGACAACAATCATTGATTGTCAATAAAAAAAAAATAAACGCTTGCAACGGTAAACGTGAACAATGCATGCGAAGACTTGTGTCTTAGGAGGATACAGTGACTAATTCATTTTGTGTGCGCCCCTCCCCCCCCCTCCCAAACTGCCAACGACATACATGTACACGCGCATGCAAACCTCACGAACATCTTTCTGCTGCAGGCATCCCAACATACACGTATTTTTAATTAGCCGACCCTGCGAGAGATAAAGTATAGATCAACATACCAAACATTCTACTGAGGAACACGGGCGGAACTGCAGTGTATTTTCCAATAGAACTACTCCGGCATGTAGTTAACATATTATTTGCTGCCGTACAGTATTTCAACAGTAGCTACAAGAAATAATGTTCGTGATTATCTTACGGAGTCGAGACATTCCCGAAGTCAATTCTGTTAGAAGAAGAAAAAAGAAGTATGTGCGTGTATGGAAAGTTATTTTCACTATGGCAATATCCCACCAAAATGTGTTTTTTTTTTCGTTTTATTTTTATTTTTTAAAAATTTAGTTTTAAACCATAACCGTTTCAACCGCTAAGTTGATACCGCGAATACTATAGAAATTCTCAGAACTCTAATCTCCTGACCAGAGTATTTAAAAATTAGCGTCTGCAACATTTTTGTGTTAGTCGTCCTTTAATTAACGTAAAATAGAAAAATGCCGCTGCTGCGTTTTCACCAATGCTACAGAAACAGCGCTAAGCTGCTTAAGCAACTGTTTCGAGCTTCCTTTTATTTCTATCGTTCATTATCGACGAATTCGCATATTACGATGGAACCCTGTAAGATACTCTTTTAGATCACATGAAAATTTCATGCTCCGATAGTATCGCTTTGCGCCTGTTAAATCAAATACAAGAAACTCGGTATGCTCCAGATGTATAAAGCAATGATTGAATCTTTTCTTTTTATTCCATCCTTTGCTTTATACAATGGCGGCATACTGGATTTTTATTTCATGTCAAACATCGGCTATCGCGATAGGAGAAATTAAGATTTCTTCCCAATTGAAACACTTTCAGAAGGATCATAGGGAAGAACAATGAGATCGCAAATGGGGTTTTACGTGTATTTCCATGGGGGAGAGGGAATTATAAAAAAATACTATAATTTCCCATATATCTGCTGCTTTGAAGTAACATTAATAGTCCTGAATAATAATTCATTGGTGTCAATGAAGAACTAGGCATATATTTTTTATTATTACTCCTGATCATTTTAACATGTATACAGGAAATTTGTAAGTCTACCATTAAACATCTTTGACTCATTGTACAGGATATTCAGAAAAATGTAGCAACCGCTTTCTGGCAAGCAAACCACAAATTTCGTGTGGGGGCGGAAAACGTTTGATAATAAACCATATTTCTCCAGACAGTAAACTGTTTCGTCTAGCGAATATTTGGAGTTGCTGGGAAACATTGTATCGCGTAAAAGACTCCGCGCGAAATGTTTATGGCGTACTTCATTGACGGACTGCAGCGCATTTACCCGGTCTCTCGAATGCGCGAAAAAATGACACCGAATTGGGAGACGCGAGGTTTCCATCAAAATAAGCTTCGCACTCGATTTAACGATCGCTTTTCCCCGACGCGAAGCAATAAACTGATAAATGGGATCTCGTAAAAGCTCGATACATACAAAAGCTTAGAGAGCGAAAACGTAAAGAGGAGGAGAGAAGAAAAAAAAAATAGAGAACTCGGCAAAATCACTTTAAGTTTTGATTTAATCTACTTTAGATTACAAAATCAAGTGGCAGTAACACCTTTTGTCTAGATTGGCGAACCTTTTCTCCCTTTTCAACTACGACTAGTTCGCCCCTCGCTCGCAGCTAGCTCGTTCTATCTCGCCCTTCTTTTCATGTAAGGCTTAGTGGCGGGCACTCAATTAAGGCGCTTGACAGCCACGCCCCCTGCTGGTGACAAGTGGCGATTGGGGAAGCTAGTAGAGGTGGTGGCCAGACAAAAGATTTCGCGAAATACAAAACAGATTCGAGACATGCAAAAAATTAAGCAAATGTTTCGCAGTAAAAATGGTGCCCAGATATTGATTCTTATGGTTTATGGTTTAATGGTGGCTTAATGGTTTATCGATCAAATTTATGATCAATAAACCATTTGGTACTTCAATTTAAATGAATACTTCTATCCATATTTTGGTGTATTTTTCCTTAAATGTAACTGTTCTGGAATTGGTCAATAGCAGAACCTGAAAATGCGATTAGTTTGATAATTGTAATACCATGGTACAAGGTTAGTAAAAAAAGACACCAGGTTCGCTTATGCAAGGGAAGATCATTCGCTGGTGCGCGTTATCTCGAGTAGTCGCGTGATTGGCTGGGAGGGATTTCTTCACACTGTACAAAGTAGAGTAATAGAAGTTCGTTTTAAAAGTTAACTCTAGATGATCTAAATAGAAGCCGAGGTGCGTTATTAACTTTTGGACGACAAAGAAAAATAAGTTTCTGTGACGTCACGTGGAGGGGTCGCGCGTGATTGGCTGGC
>JAUJYS010001140.1:0-18590 GCA_033995665.1 Melogona broelemanni | reverse complement strand
AGCGGATGGTCCCGGGTTCGATTCCCGGCGCAGGCTATCGTTTATTCGATTCTGTGGTACTGGAATGTGCCCCTCATTTATCGCCACAGCGACGCGATGGGTACAATAACCTCCTGTAGTGTTATTCACTACAGTGATCCGGAATAAAAAAAATATATATTTACTGTGTATTTGTGCCAAATTTCATAACAATCCGGCCATTTTTAGCTGAGTAATGGAGCTACGGTGGAGGGTTCGCAAACTTATGGCTCACGGTGTAAACGGTAATGTCGAACTGACCCCGATCGAGATTGTATACGTCTTCTTATTCGCCTGAAAGTTTAACAGTGGTCGTTGTTGCGTACTTACATCTTAAATGCATTATTACTACCCTATTACATTCGCCATTTTCCGAGCAACAACAACAACCCACGAATAGCACTTCAAAGTAACTCTTTGGAGCGCAACAACTACCGTGCATATTGTTTCGATGGTGGGCTACCATCCCCCCATTGAGCCCTATTGTTTTTCTCCCAGCTGTTTATTTTCATTCATTATATTGCAGTCTTTTACCCCCAAGGCATTGTACTCTCTTGATTTCGAACTGTGCCAATATTTGACCAATCGCCATGTCAACCGGATACGATAATTTGTTTTGTGTACTATATTGCTTTGGCGTTTGCGTGGTGCGCTAGTTCGGACAACGGTTCACTTGCCGATGGAGATTATTAGTGATGAAGTTTCTCTGTTTTGTCGTTTTATTTCAATGAGTTGAAAAAGTGAGGAATGCAAATTCATTTTTCAACTGTGATTAATGAACAATGCTATTGATTTGGCAGTTACCTTTGGGATGGACTACCGAAATTTGATTTTATCCTAAAAACCGCCATTTTTTTAATCGTCATAACTGCCATTTTGTTTAATCCGCAACTGATTCATTCTACCACCCTTCAATTCTCGCAACATCGTAAATTTAGCCAGTTTGTTTAATCGTTATAACCGCCATTTTGTTTAATCGTTATAATTGCCATTTTGTTTAATCGTCATAACCGTCATTTATGTTTAGCCAGCAAAACCGATGGCTCAGTGGGTATGGCAACATTCTACGAAGCGGACGGTCCCGGGTTCGATTCCCTACAATCCTGGTGATTTACTGGTTTTGTTGGTATTTTTGTTAACTATCAGCCGTTCAAAGATTTGAATCATAAACCTGAGAATCCCCCACGCCTGATTTTTCCATGCCGAAAAGTTTAAAATAAGAATTTTTAGACTCGCGAGAGAGCTAAAAACCTAATTTTTAATATCTTGCGCGACCCTTCAAATGGCAAGATTTGAGGGCAAATCAAATTGAAAAAAGAGGGCGGATTAATCAAGAAATAAATTTTGCAAAATGGGGATGATGAGATGAAAGAGAACGGGGGCGGACACAGTAAGAAGGGAGAGGATACTGACAAACTAATGAACAAAGACGTGTTCATCCAATCAAAGAAAATTACCAGTTTTTTATCGCCGACTCCCGCGAGACGAACACGTAGTTGTAGAACAAGCGCGTGCGGTTCGGTTGTGCCCCGTAAATAAAGCGAATTCCGAATTAACGCCGTAAAGAAAAACTATTTCCAACCAATTTTCTCTTTTTTTCCCCCCGTTTTGTTTGTCAACGCACCCTTCCCTTACCTTCCACCACGATATGACAGATATTAATGCCCTCTGGTGACGTGTCAGAGAACCATCTTGTTCGCTGCCGGCACATGTTAGATCAATGGTGCTAAGCTAGTGCTTTTCTGTTTGAATCTTTTTTATTTGTGGATTTTTGTCTCTTTTACCGACAGATGACGCAAAGCGCTATGACGCGATTAGTCTATAGCTCACTTCTTGTTAACCAATTTTTATCTCTCTGGAATCCCCCTAGGAATCTGAAGAAAGCACTCATCCTCCAAAGCGACCTGAATTTTCATTTCACAACAACAATTTTCATAGAAGAATCCGCAATTTACATTGGAGTAAGACAATTTTCTTATATGTAAGCAAGAATGAACCCAATAATTATTTAGCTCTCTTGAAACCTGATGGCTAAGATGCTGATGGCTAAGAGCATCTGCTTTATTACTTCCGCCATTTCGATTCGCTAATGCATTTTATTATTTTTAATATCCGCATATATATTTTTAATTTGTGCCATGCCCACATTAGAAAGCCTACGTACGTGCCTGCGCACTGCGTAAAATTTTTCTGTATGCCCATTTTCTGTTCATTTTAGAAGTCCAAATGCGTGCAGGGCAAATTGTGAATCTACTGATTGGTCCAACGAAAAACTGGTAAATAAGTTAGCTCGACTCAGTCTGTCGGATAATTGTGCGTGTGTCTTATACTACGTCATCGGAACTGGTGCTCCCTCTGGGGGAAAAAACTAATGCCGTAGTCTGAAAGTCGATTGGGATTGAACCGGCAGCTATTTTGTCTATCAGAAAATGACGCGGATAAAGCCAAAGTGGTGTAACTTAGATTATTTTAAGTTTCTTGGTTGTTTAACGTGAAAACGATATCGCATTTTTTTTTTAAAATCACCGTAGTGCCTAGTGCACTACAGAATTACTGCACCCTCATGTATGACTTGTGCGCGAAGTTCAAATCGGGTCAGTCAAATGTCACTTATGCGCCGCGACCAGAATAATGCAACAGAGTTGTGACCGCACATTCAGTATCAGAAATTGACCGCAGTCGGAATCGGAAATGACTCGACGGATCATAACAACAACAAAGAATTCGATTTTTTATATCACTTTTCTGGTTTTCATTTGATCTCCCTTCGTATCATCACGTTACTAAACTCGCAAAGTAAAAGTTTTAAATCAGCCCGGTCAATTTTAGTTAAACATTCTTGAAATCCTGAAACCCAATTTCATAAGATGAAGATCGAGGTGAAACCAAATCTGCTGGACCACTTTTACCATTCCCATCAATTGGTCAAAAAACCTTCGTTGGCCTTTTCTGGATGTGCTTTTGTGTCTTTAGCCGGCTAGTTTGAAAAGACCTTGCGCACATTTGAGGGTACAGATGTATGTGGAAGCTTTTATGTATACAGTGCTGATCACAATGGTTGACTCAGAACACCTCGTAGCCTTTTCAATCTATAAAATAGTGAACACCGCAAAAAAAAAAAAGATGAATGTGTTTGAAGCATTGAACAAATATTTACTAATGTATTTTCAAAATAACACGAACACTTTTCTGTATTTTTCAATTGGTCTTGAACACATGCACACAATTCGTAGCAAGATATCCATATTTTGGGAAGCAATTAAAACAAAACCGGCTAGCAGTTGGTGTTAGATCTTGATGGCTTAGCAGCACATCAGCATTGATTCAATCAATTTCTGAAATGAAATTGCCTTATATTTGAATGAGTGTTGTCATTTATGAATTATGTGTCTGTGATTCGGCGAATTATGTGCCCGTGATTTGGTGACCAATTAAAAAATAGAAGAAAATAATTATTTTCGAAAAAATATTTTTTTTACAATAACAATACATTAGTAAATCTATTTTTTAAGGTTACAAGTATTTCCATAGTTTATGTTTCCCAGTACCCCACTTTGAAGATGAACAAAGTCAAAGAAAAGGTGATCTGAGTCACCTAAAATGACCAACACTGTATATGTTTGTCTGCTGCCGCCGTATACCCAGCGAAGACCGGGTGCGTACATCGTACGTCCAATATCATCACTAATGCACAACCGCCAAATACGAAATGAAACAGCGCCCAGGGACTGCAATTGGAAAAGTTAGCTTTTTGAATACTCTGTACTGCGCAGGCAAGACGGGCCGACCTGAATAGTTAACGATTTGCGCTACTGATTTTATACGCTTGTAAATATTTGAGGAACTCGTCGTCCTCTGTGTCTGTGCACGTGGATTCTTCCTATAATTGTATACTGGTGGGAGGGAGGGGGAGTGAGGGGTGGTGGTTCAATTTATGTCGCATGTTACGTCATTATGCGTTCGCTTCTTCGTTTGGTTATTGGCAGTGTGTGTGTTCTACTCGATAAACCACGCCCACCATGGTGGGTGTGTGCACTCGGTAACCTTATTCGCCAAATATTGTCGGCCTTCGATTTTTTCCTGTTGACTACGGTCATATTTGTGTTGGGGAATTGTTTCGCCGAGACGAAACGTAAACGGGAGGCCGGGGAGATTTGTTTGTGCGAATTGGATGTTTGCGGTGGTTGTTATGACTCGGCGCTCTGCAATCTCTAACAAAATATTGTTTTCTTAGGTAAATGTAAAGCGGTTAAAAACAGCGTGTTATACGTCATTTTTTGTTTTCGAACTGAGACGTTTTTGTCGAAATTACTTCATTGACAGACGCCCATGCGTTTTAGAAACTTGTAATAGCTTCGGTTACAATATCTGCGCGTAATATATTGACGCTGTATAAACGTTTGACTTGCTTCTAATTTTCTGTCGATTGTTTGACATAGGAAGATTGCATTTTTACACTTTCTTAATTTTTTAAAGTGGCTTAAATTAAAACGATTAAAGGCACAGTGATTTTTTTTTATTCCGGATCAGGAATAATAGAAAAATCGGCTAATGTCCAGTTTGCCCTAACGAGCGACCCGAAAATACGGTATTGAGTGGGGCGCGTAGCGAAATTCAGTCTCACCTGATTAGTCACTTCATGTTATATTTTTTAGGCAAGCCAGTTTCCCTACGCTCCCCAGTCGATACCGTATTTTCTGGTTTATGTTATATTATATTACCCTCAAATGGGATAGTTTGCTCCGAATGATTTTTTTTTTGCGAAGACAAAAAATATCCCGGTTAATGGTAAGGTGGCATCGAGTACAGCCGTAAGGTGGCACGTGCTCGCGCGTTGGTCGTTCGCGGAATAAATTTCTCCATCTCTCTGACGCTTCATTGGTTGCGATGATGGAATATCGATCGCATCCCCGACGCTCCCTCCCCCCCGTCCTCCACCCATTCACCCCATTGCAGTTTCACGACAGAGCCGAATACGTTGGCCCCATAATATATGTCTACTCGCCATTTCTTAAGTCGTTACCACCGACCTATGCGCGTATGTGTGTGTGTGTGTGTTGGAAGGGGAAGAGGGAGAGGATAGGGCGTGTTTGTGCGAGCCTAGATTTATATTCTATAAAATTCGTTTCTCTCGCGCGAAACACGAACCTTGGAAAGGTCAACACGTGCTTGAGTATCTGGTAACGGCTCATGGAAACGGGATATATTCGAAAAGAGCTTGGCACTAACAACTTTATTTTGGACTGTGCACAGGGATGTGATATACAGTGAAGTTGGGATGTTCAAATTATTTAAATGCAGTGTTAGATTTTTCGCTTCAAATTGTGATAAAACAAATGTTCTTAATTTTAACAAAAATTAAAATTCGAACAAAAATAAAGGTTAGATTTAATAAAAACCATGCTGATTATTTTCACATCCCGTATTTTGACAATGGATTATGACGATGGATGCGGTCCCTGGTTCGATTCCCGGCACTAGACTCTCGTTTATTCGATCCCATGGGTACTGGTGAAAATGTGGCCTTCACATATTGCCATATCAACACGAGAGGTACATAACCTGATGTAGTGTTACAGTATAAAATTCAAACAAAAAAAAAATTGTAGTCAGGTTTCGTTCGACAAAATTAAAATTTTCAAAAAAAAAAATAAGAATTTAAAATTTACTTTCCTAAATCGCATACTTTTCATCGCATATTTCGACGATATTGAAGTCTACTTTCGCTAGACAAAATTTATATTCGTTATATAAAACGAAATTTTAAAAAACTTTCCTAAAATATCTAAATTTTAGTCGCGCAAACATATTCAATTTGACACTAGTAAACATTGAATATCCTAATTTGCAGGGTCAAAAATGACGTTACATTAAAAGGTCTCATCGCAATTCGGCAGCCGCACCACATACGACACGGTCAACTTTAAAATTTAATCACCATGTTGCACGTACTTGTACAACCACCGGATTAGACGCATTCCAAATTAGGAATCAGGAGTGCGTAGGGGAAAAGGGAGGAGGGTGAGACGGGGTACGGTGGAGCGACCGCAGTGTTACGGATTTATATAGGTGGCGGGGGGGGGGGGGGGGGAGAAGGAACAGTCGTCGGGTCTGTCAAGGCTAGATTTTCCTATTCCGTCATCGGATGGCACAATATTCATTTTAATTAACTTCTACAGATATCAAATTGCGTAATCCAAAAGGAGGATGCCCACCCACCACCGCAACCTCTACCGCAGCCCTCTCCTCCGTTTACGCTCTTTGCGGTATCCGCTTCAAGTCCTGTCATCACATCTGTAGACACCGGTTGGGGGTGTGATGGGGGATAGTGGGGGGGGGGTTATGAGAAACCCGAACCGGTCTAGTCGGACACGCCTGCAGGCGGACACATGATATTCCCGCTATTGTCGGGGCTCTCTGACATCAGGGATTATTACTAAGGGGATTAATTTTTCGCTCGGCCATTCATGTCCATATGCGAAACGGAGTAGAAATGGTTCGTCCCAAGCCGTAACCCTATCATCTCGACCAATTATTACCAGGCCTGTTGTATAGATGGCATTGACAATTGCAGCGCCATACTGAATCCACGAACATCAAAGCAAGGTTCCGTTAAAATATCATCGGTATGCGGGGGCGTTTTAAAATCAACTTTCCCGGCAGGAATCCAGCAGCTTGGTGCTTCTTACTGGGAAAGATGATTTTAAAACGCCACCGCATGCCGAAGATCTTGGAACGAAAATAGTTATCGATCGATTATTACCAGGCCTGCTTTAATGAATGGCAATGGCAATGGCAATGACCTGGTCACCAAAAAAGGTCACCTGGCTGTATTTACGACTTTCCTGCCGTATTATCAGCGGATGATAGGCCGACAAGAAATAAGGCATGTATATGTCGATTTGGCGAAAGCGTGCAGGAGTTCTCCTTTAAAGGTGGGCGTGGCATAATGGGGCGGCGCACGGACGAAATTAAGAAACTGGCTGGGAACCGCAGCAGCCATAGAACGAACCCGAAAGAAACGACTCTGAGGGTGGGGGATGGTGGTGATGGGGGATGGAAAGGAGTGGGAGTAGGAATTAGAATGGGACAAGTCGAAGCTGGTGGGTGGAAGATGAAATAGAGGAGAAGGGAGCGAGGAGGAAAAAGAAAAGGAAAAAAAAAAATCCCCCGCAAAAGTTGGAGAACTTTTGACGTGCCTTAGCCAGAAGCCCGTGTCGCTAGTGTCTCTCGATAGGTTCTCTCTCTCCTTCTCTGGGTCTGCGTACGGAGCAGTATTCGTTTAGATAGTTATCCTCCCGGTACCCTACACTTACAATGCGCGAGAGACACACGTGATAAAACATGACTTTATCATACATTTAGGTATTCATCCATGATGCCAGAAGAAACCTGATAGAGATAAATGTGAAAATAATGAGAACTTGCAAACGCAGAAGACGTTTGGCGTGGCAGTAAAATAGAAAAAAATTGCAAAAAATTCGGAAAACCCTAAACAAAAGAGAAACCTTGAGTGAACCTACGCCGCGCAAGCAGTAGTATGTATTACTTGACACAGCCCCTGTTGTCGGAAGACAAGTTTATGGAACGACAGTCCCGGGTTCGACAAGCGTTGCGCACTTTCTCTTTTATTCGGTCCCGGAGTACTAGGAAAAATATGATTTTGCTGAAAAACTGTCTAAAAATAATAATCCTTCAATAATATTAATTAAAACCCAATTTAAAGAATACCAGGCAAAAAATGTAAATTTTCTCGTACAGGGTCTGAGGAGGAAATACGAGTATATAGATTGGGGGAGGGGACGCGCCGCAACGACGCGACGAAATAGACCCGCCCCACCATCGTACACCACCCACGGTCTCTCCACACGAGAGAACAGCGGACGATCGATAGACCCCGAATGAAGCCGATAGACGTCTCCCCGTCCACCCGCGCACCAAACTCGGCATCTGCGCGCGACAGCTTTTCCCTCGCCAGTCACAGCTGCTGCTCCCGTCGAGCCGTGTGAGTCGCGAGCCGCGAGCTGGAGCCAGGGGGATGCCGCCGCATCTACACGGTGAGGCTGGGGCGGGGAGGCTGCGGCGCGGTCTACCTCCCACTCCCACCACCCCCTCACCCAAGAGAGATGACAGACTCTAGGCTGGGGGAAGGCCACTGCGCATGCGTGGGTACAGGCAGAGAGTTGCTGCCACGTCATTTACCTGGAGTGGTGCTGGGCTGTGTGACTGTGTTTTTAGGCGTCCTGGATGGATCGCAATACTTGGACTGCTAAAGCGTTAAATAATGGGACTTTTGAGACGCCATGTTTTTGTGCAAAAACTTTGTATCCAAAATCAGTTTTCACACAAAACCAATATGCTTGTACATGAGCAAATTATTCAAATGATTTTAATTTGCTTAATATTTTTTTATAATAAAACACAAAAAATCTATATCGGAAATATATTTTTCAAAAAACAGGAAAAGGGATGGGAGATTCGAATGACAAGACAAAAGTAGTAAGTGGAAAAACAGTCTTGCCAATAATGCATGCACTGTTAGTGCAGAACAGTGATGCCAACATAAAGACGCTTTCCTGCATGGCAAACGAGTATTGTGTGATTGCCCAACTATGATGAATCAGGGGCCGCCGTAGATAACAGTCAGCTAGCTCATGGGAGACGAAATAAATCGTATAGCTCGTCCTTCGTGACCGAATCTGCTATTTATTTTTCTTTCTCTCTTGCTGCTTAAACAGGAAAGTTAAATCCAATCAGTGAAAACGACAAAATCATTGCATTGAACAGTATGTTAGAAAGGCCACCGTAATGCTGGATCCAACAGATAAAAATACGCTTCACGTTTCAGTTGAGTTTCGTTTGGTGCTGAATAGAAATCTCGTCCTCTTTTAGATACCTGCCTATAAATGGTCTTTCAAATTACAGTGGCCATACACTACTTTGCTGATTAATCCAAAAATAATAAATATTACGAAAATAAAATCGAAATAATTTTTCTTATTTGTTAAGAAAAATGACTTCAGGAATAATTGTGAATAATTTTTGCATTGTAGTGTAGTTGTTTTGACTAAACCGAATTTTTAACAGCGAAAATTGTCTCGTTAGGTGGCGTTACTGTTCGGCCGGAAGCCTGGAAGTAAAGCAGATTCGATAGCCTTACATGACCCCCTCGCCAGCGCCCCCTTCACAGCAGTTGACATGGCTGGATGCCGCTTGGTTACACCCCCTACACCGTCATTAGGGGGTGTAAAGCGTAACGGCGGTTGCAACAAAGTTGACCACGTGTCATACTAGACGCTACGTGCTGCGTTTTTACATGGAGTCTGATGAAGCGTAGTCTAACAGATACAGTGCAGTTGTAGAGCACCAAACATAGAGCAATCGACCCATTAATCTGAATCGGGTATTCAGGTTGATTTTGAGCCTCCACAAAGTAAGGACTAATAATTATTAAAAAAAACCCAAGTTTTTATTTCAATGATTATTCCTGATCACTTCTTAATATCACTACCCTGCACTACAGTGCCCCTCGTGTTGCTATTGAAATATTTGAGGGTCGCATTTTCATTTCACCAGTGCGCCGAGAATCGAACCCGGGACCGCCGCACCGCAGCCGGTTGCAATACCAACAGGACCATACGGGTACTATTCAATTATAAATGGAAAAATTAATAATAAAATGAACGAAAAACAAGCGAATGTGGACATCTGTGACTGGCTAAAAAATGATCCTGCGTGGCTCATTTGGTTAGAGAACTGACTCTTGGTGCGACGGATCCGGATTCAATTAATTCCCCGACGCGGCTTTCGTATATTCCATTCCGTATAGTGCAGACATAACACAATCGAGTAATTTGTCCTTAGACTTGGATTAAAAATTAAATATTGACGTTGAAATTAGTCCCGCTTTTCACGCATATGCTTCCAATTTAACTTTAATTTTAACATATTCCGAAATTATTGACAGCACATGTTTAGAGCGGCTCCGTCGAGATCAAATGTCCCCCGTGTCCAAACGTCAAAACCCGGACATCCGAGCTCCGAAGACCAGGACAGGGAGGCTGGGCTGGAAGGGGAAACCACGCAGACGAGCAGGGGATTCGTAGGGACCATGATGTCAGAAAAAAAAGGGATAGGGGATTCTCGACCGCTCTTCTCCCCCACCCCCCCCCGTCTCTCCCCCCACGACGGCGCTTGATTAGGATCGCATTCAGAGCTTGTTAGTTACGGACGATTGGATGTAACGCTTCATTAGCATATACGCGGACCGTACACAGAGCTACGCGCGGAAGTCAGGGGTGCGGGGGAGGGGAGTGATGGAGTCGTGGGAGGACGGGGACGGACACTTCGGACTCATGTCATGACGTCACGCACGTGTACCAGCAGGTTGGCTGACCCCACCCCCTTCCTATATGATAGTACAGTACCACAGTCTGAAAGGTAGGCTAATATCGCAAGTAATTAACGCCGACGGTGGCGCTTTCATGGTGGTAATTTTAGACTTGTCATGTGCAATAATGTTCACCGTGTGTTTCGCTATATGGCATTCAAAAATAAAAACCAAACAGACACATTACAACGACGAAAAATAAAGAAAAAAAATGTCACCATATCTTTGGGCAAAGTTAGGAAATTTTAACGTCGTCTTTTGTGCTATTCTTCGGAACTATACCGTTCTTACATCTAGTTTTTAAGGGTGAAAAAACAGTACAGATAAAATAATTTCAGCGCAAAATCAGGTACTAAAGAACTTCAGCGAAATAAGACTTTCGACAAAAAATGCTGGCCAAGCGTATTTGTTTGAGTGTCGGCGATGGTAAATTGTCTCGACTTCTTTGAGCACCATACGTGCACAAGAAAGTGAGGGGAGGGGGCAAAGGACCCACGTATGTCCAACACATGTCCATCAATCAATTGGCGAAACTATAGGGCGCGAATAGAGATGGTAAGAATATGACAGCCCTGAAATTCTGACCTAACATTTTTTCCACCAAGAATTGAGTCATATGTTTCCGAAACCGGGACGAACAGGGGCCGGTGCGATAAGACAAAAAAATGAAACCCTCGTAGCTAAAGAAAAATGCCACCAACCGAAAATTCAAACCTATTACCAGAACTAGTGGCGTCACTACTGTTTAGATTGATCAACTACAATTGTCGGTGGTCTCACCATAAAACGACGACTATCTACTTTCACATTATTTACCCACGCGTATTCCAAGGTAGCCATCGAGTCTACTCTTTTCATATCTTTGAATCGAACCTAGATGAACGCCCAAAAATAAGTTTGAATAATTGGAAAAATATATGTTATGATACCAACATTATGGCTTGCACGTTGCGCCAGTGGCTAGGCGATTTTAGGTGGTATAAATTGACCAGTCTAGACTCCAGACCAAAAAATGATTACGGCCAACGGGCAAGCGCAGCCAAAAATTTGCATAACGCTCATAAACCATGATCTGGGTAGTTTTAGGTGGCCGCCCGTAAAAATAGAACTTGGTTTTGGTCGGTCATTGGTCGAGAGAGTATTTGCCCCAGCGAACAAAAGAGTCTAACCAAACACAATGGAAATTTCCGACAGACATCTTCGCCCACTGTGAATACAGCGATGATTCTTTCATTTTCCCCATAAGCAGGTTTTTTTGTTTGTTGGTTAAGGAGGCTTACCAACGCATTCGTCTCAAAACCATCCCCCCCAAAGGGGGTGACCTGTAAATTTGTAATTTAGCCTAGTCTAGGCTTCAAACCCGGGTAAGGAACTTTAACGTGCATCTGACAACGTACGGGCACGGGTCTCATGGATCTATTTTCGGTAAATGTCCAATTTACCCTAACGAGCAACCAGAAAATACGGTATCGAGGGGGGTGCCTTAGGAAACTGACTTGCATAACCAAAAACATAACATGAAGTGACTAATCAGATGAGACTGACTTTCGCTACGCGCCCCACTCGATACCGTATTTTCAAGTCGCTCATTCCGGGAACGTGTAATTTAGCCCAAATTTTACTACATCCACCAGTGTTCAAAAACCTCATTCACTAACCTTTAACCGAAAGAGACTAATATCACGAAAAAAGTTAATTAACATTGAATTTGATATTTGAAACTAATTAAACATATTAAGTTGTTAAATACTCAGGAATTTGGGTAGATCCAATAAAATAAAATAAATAGAGCGATTTTTTTAATTAAACTGAAAGATAAAATGAACGACGTTTTTATTCAAATGCCAACTGCGAATCAAAACGCGAATCAAACGCGAAACGCGAATAGTAGCGTGACGTAAGAGTCCGTACATGAAATAGCGAGAACGGCAAACAGTTAATTTGTAACGCGCGTAATGAATCCTTTACTCAATTTGAAGCGATATGCTAATATTCGAGGCAGCATTATGCTCGAAGTAATGATTTATTCATCGTAGCTCGAAAACACCATTGGAGTATCGCATGCATAATCAATGGTCGCCCAGCGTTCAGCGTACGACACGCTCGGAATGTGCGTTTCGTTTTGCTTAGTGTGCGTGTCGTATGTGAGTGTGTATGCCTAGCAGCCGACGAATATTTGTTATGCGTCATTGGCACATGTTATTTCAAGTTTTAATTAATTATTGAGCGGGCGGCCGGTGCAGTGGGCATGGAACGGGAAAGAATGACACCCCATCGTATGGCTCCGCGAAAATCTCCCTCACCCACCCCAGTCCACTCGCGTGGACAACGAACCTGAAGGCGAGGGCAGCATTGCAACACGCAACATTGAAACGGGGGACACACACAATCCTTGCTCGCCAGCAACAAGCGAGGAAATTAAATGCAGCTGCATTCGCACGAACTGTACGCCAATTTTGTTGAACTTCACCTTGATGCTTTATTCATGAAAAATCTTAGTCTTCTGTTTGTACCATTTAAGTTCATCACCTGCCAGGATCTCAAAAGGTTAAAAAGTTTAGAATTTTCTTCATTCTGTAAATGGGAAGAATTTTTAGACATTATATTGATTCTCAGTTAAAAACTCGTTTCACTGCGCATGTTTGTAATTAAATGAAAGGCGTAATATTTATAAAAAAAAATCAAGTTTGGTGTTTTACTAGTAAATAAAATTGAAATGAAATATTATTTTATTTAAAGAACTGTCGGTTTGATGGTTCAGTGGAACAGGATAAATTTCAAAAGAATACGCTTATAGGTCGTATGTGTTTATCTAATATATAAATTAAACTAAATCAAATGAATAGAGCAATAGGTTCGGTACAGCGCCTAAAAAAAAGACGAACTGAGAGTGGCAAAATCTCGAAATAGGACAAAAATATAGAATTAAATCAAACGACTATAAAGTAGAAAGATAAAAACCTAGTATTGTACTTAGGATGGATCGATTTTCACAGTCGGTCCATCCCAAGTACAATAATACTAGGTTTTTGTCTTAAGTTAATTTGTATGTGATCTGGAATCTAACACAGTAATATCTTTGGATCGAAAGTAAATTTTCCAATAATTACACACATACCTCTTTCGTACAGTGCGGTGAAATATTTACTAGAGCCTAAATTGGCGTGGACAAAGATTAATATGAATCGATCCTAAATATTCATAATAAAGTTAATGGAATGCGGATACGAGTTGTTGCTGCAATTAATTCATTAGATTTGACGTTATTCATTATGTATAATCTGCGCGCTCCACCTAAACCGTTCCCATCTCGGTTAAAATACATCGCGTGAAAATTATTTATAATTTTTGAAGTTGGTTTTTATATGGAAATGTAAAAACAATTTCCATCAAATTTTTAAAAGAAGCATATTGCTGAAAATTTGAACGGCACAATGTATTTTTTTAACTTATATTTTATCCTGGGTTATTATTTGTTATTCCAGTTATTTTTGGGATATCATTTTGAAAATACGTCACTTTCTACATTACTTCGTTGTGTAGTATTAGCATGACTCCAACTGCACAATAGAAGTCGGACTAAGGACAAAAAAATAAGTGTGGAAGAATGAGGAATGGGATGACCAGTAGCTCAAGTTTCCGAGCTTCTCTGCTCAGAGTTACGGATACGCTGCGGCGGCCACTACTTACGGGATCCTAACGCAATTTATTTTACTACCAGGTTTAAACAACTTTGTCTACCGAATCTGATACAGGGCGTGCGTCCCCATGCATTCGTAATGCGAATCCACGGCATCTCTCACAGCAACAGCCTCTATATGGACACTACCGTACCTCCATGCATCACCAAGCGCTACGTCCACGTAATGTTTGGTCACAAGAAGTCATCCTACGCTATCTAAAAAAATAATTTTTAGAGAGAGAAGTATAAGCATGCATAACAAAACTTTTAAAATTTGTATTTGGAATAAATTAATGGCTAAGGAAACAGACCCTACTGTTATAATCAGGAGGTTTGTCAAACCAGATCACCACTGGATAAAACAATAACCAAAAATGCAATTTAAGTTAGCGACTATACATGTACATTCAGGTAGTAAAAACGTCAAGGACGTCATTGAGTTAAACCGAATTTCAAATGTTGATAAAAATAATTCTAAGGAAAATTGTCAACGAATGTTTTAATCATGACAATTTCGATGTCTAAACAGCATCCTGCATGGTGCTACCTTGGAGCAACTATTTTCATTGTTTTGACATGTATGCACTATTTTTTCGTTTCAGTGTTTGTCCAAAACATACTGTATGTTGGGTTCGTAGGATAGGTGGCTTGATTTGCTATGGCTGAATCGAGCTTCACCCTCACCGTCGACTGTGTCTATAGACACACAGGTGTAAGCACACCCCGTCGAGGTGTACACTGACAGGTAATATCCCCAATCTCACCGCCACCTTTCTTTCCCCATATCATTTTTCTCGTGCTCCAGCTTTGACTTTGGCCAATAGAAAAACTGTTATGCACTATTGGATTATCCTTTGAAGGTATAGAACATAGAGTGAGCAAAAAACCCAATGATTGTTGACTTTCAGCATGTGCGCAATAATTTAGATGTGCATAAAAATTATGGAACAAGTCCACAAATATAATTTATACATCACTAATACGCCTGAATGACATTCGTATGTTATTTGTTCGTATTTATAAAATGCTGAAAAGTCGATACACAACTGAATTGCTAGTTTTTCATTCAAATACAAAAAACGTGGTTCGGTACAGCGCCGAAATAAAGACGAACAGAGTCTGGCGAACTATCTTTTCTAAATAATAGTAGACAATTATTTTATGTGCGGCAGGTTTTGAAATTATTATTTTATTTTATTTCAAATGCCGCCGCACATAAAATAATTGTCTACTATTATTTAGAAAAGAGAGTTCGCCAGACTCTGTTCGTCTTTATTTCGGCGCTGTACCGAACCACGTTTTTTATATTTGTTTGAATTATAGACGTCCTAAATCAACTATTATTACTGAGTTTCTCATTCAAATAAGACTTATTTTTGTACATAAATTATTTATTTAATAATTTACTGGGGTACTGAAAATAATGTTTAATTGAGGAAATGTATGGATTTTTATTCGTTCAATACGTTTAAATACTGCAAGTATCCAGAATAAAATGAAATTACTGGCGCAAGTTGAATTTCATAGTCGAGATTCTACGAGGTTAAGATTAAATAATTCTTATTACAGAACATCTTTACTTATCTTTACATGACCAGACAACAAAAATAATCAAATAGCTTTTAAATTTGAGACTTCAAATTGCCTGACTTTACGAGGTCAACCAGAACAAGTGAACGTCTCTGAAATACGCCTACCGTTTACGTTTTTTTTTTCTCCGTATAGCTTCGTGTAAACCTCTCTTGCGAAACGAGGTTGTTTTAGTCGTTCGCCCTCTCTCACTTTACCGAGTCTTCTCCGCACTAGTCTCGGATACGCCATACGCACTCTAACGCATGCGAAAGTCTTACTTGAGCGATAAATGTGACTGACGCTGTGTGGGTACCTTTCTTCAGTCAGCGAACACGCTGGATGAAAAGAACAGGGAATGGAACGGGTAGTGTGGGAGGGGGAATAGAGGTTGGGGGAGGTGCTGAGAATGATAGGAGCTGGGGATCGTTGCTAAGAGATGGATAGAGAAAGTGATTTAAGGAAGGCGGTTTTATGGATGACAGAGAGATGAGGGAGTATGGATATCCAAGAGCCAAGAATAAACGCGTACAGCACATTCGTCAGAGGATTTAAAAAAAAAAAAATTCCTTTTTATCGACAGACACGTTAGACTAGAACAATGCTACAAAATTGAACCAGTGTTCAAGTTCGTTCTTGTTGAAGAAATTCGACCATGAAACAACAATACGAACTTGCCAAAGAAAAATATAATATATTTTCCACTCAATCGACAGACACGTTAGACTAGAAAGTACAATGCTACAAGATTAAACCAGTGTTCAAATAAGGCTAGACCGTTCTTGTTGAAGACCATGAACAACAAAACGAACTTGCTTCTAGAAAAGAGCTTCTAGACAAAGTCTCACGAAATACGCAAATTTCCTAAAGGAAATAAACTGACCAACATAAATTTATATCAAGCAATTAAAATATACATTAATAGTATGTCAAATTATTAAAAAACAACGTTATTTGTTGGGTTTCCAAAGATTTCAATAGTTCCTCAAACGTTTTCAAAACGATTTCAACCAATATGAAATCTTAAAAAAAAGTTATTTTTCAAGGCAAAATGTTCACACTGCACTACAGAAATTCAAAGACAATCTCTCCCATTTATCATTTATATGGATATGACCCAAGACATACCATTATACACTGTACTAATTTTTAAAGACGTACACATATTCCCAAGACATTGTTCAAAGAAGTTTGTTATTTGGATCGACAAATAACCATTCATGGTATTTTTTCCAGCACAAAGGACGACTTAACAACCGAGGGACTAATCGATATGCAAATTTTGTCGGGTATACAGGGTAATAAGGAAAAATAAAAACTGGGTCGAGCTAGTCCAAGGATGTATCAGCGGCACAGGCACAGCGGAATCGCCTTCTATTTTAATCCATCGTCCCATTAATTAGATTTCGAAATGACGACAGACAACGTTTTACGGTCCATGTAATCTATCGCTGGAACTAGATGCTAGGGAAGGCCGCAGCGCCCTCAGTAATGTCGGTGAAATAAGACGATTTTGAAAGACTAAAAGACTAATGACGCCTCAGTTGTGAACCGACCGTTAGACCGACAGAACGAACTGATATGGATCGACAATGCAGAGTATGGTTAAGCTGTCCTACAATCATATCAAACAATATGAATTATATCAAATAATGCTGTTATACTGTATGTAACTTATACAAAATTATGCATAATAATATGTAATTGGATGAATGATCCAAAGACAATATGATGCCAGCGATAACTGCAAATCCACCATAGTGAGATTCAGATACATTCGATCATCCATCGATACATCAGATCCATCTGATACATTCGATCATCCATCGATACATCAGATCCATCTGATACATTCGATCATCCATTCGATCATCCATTCGATCATCCATCGATCCTCAGTCATAATACCTAAATACGGAAATCTGATATTGCATTTAAATTTTCCATTTATTTGTACTGGAGCGATAAAAGGTAAATAAAACTTATAAAAAATCGCATTTCGGTCTCAAAATATTTTTCGAAATTTGCTTAGCCTTTCCCCCTCCCCTTCATAAACAATACATGTGATGTAGCCTCAAGATGTGGACTCTACAGTAGCACTTTTATTATCAGATTGTTTCGTGTGAGACAACCAACATCTGGTTGGGAAAAATAAATCGTTCCAGGTGAAACTGTTTTTAGATAATTTTTTCGCAGTCACCGCCATAAAACACACACTGTGTGAAATTACTTCACAAAAGTTGCATATTATCATCTACTTCCAGAAAACCAATTTTTGCCCATAAATACGAGTACGGTAACGGTAAACAAAACCCTGTTGGGGGTTAGACTTTGTTCGCCTGACGTTGTCTCTATTGGTGTATAATTATATAACTTCCAGATATTCGAAATAAATATTATTATTATTATTTTTGGTACGGAGACTTGTGTCATATCGTTTCTTCACAATTATTTAGCTACCCAAAGATTATCGTAAATGAAAAGTTGTTAGATTCAGGTCAATGTTCGAATATAGGCGGACAGGGTGGGGAACGTAACATTCATGATATCGAGTTACCTTTTTTAATTAAAGACTATTTGGCTATATATTGCTAGTTAATCTTTAAGCAATTTTTTATTATTGATCTGAAATTTCCACTAAATGTAGTGTCGATACCCAGGGTGTATCAACGGCTAACGCACGAATTTTGTCAGAATTCGTACATTTCGAACAAATTTAACCTCCATGTACGCGGTCTTCTATTTTCATTTCACAAAGAAAAATAACTACCAAAGCCAACGAGCTCAAAGTTGGCTTAACTAGATTGCGCATCCTCACCCACAGCGGCTAATTTACACGTTCAAGACATGAGCGACTTGAAAATACGGTGTCGAGTGGGGCGCGTAGCGAAAGTCAGTCTCACCTGATTAGTCACTTCATGTTATGTTTTT
>JAUJYS010001139.1:0-18593 GCA_033995665.1 Melogona broelemanni | reverse complement strand
CTGTGGCGATGTGTGAGGGGCACATTCCAGTACCACAGGATCGAATAAACGAAAGTCTGCGCCGGGAATCGAACCCGAGACCACCCGTTCAGTAGACAGGGGGCCGACATATGACTACTATCATAGAATTGTTCTTAGATTTTTTTAATAAACCACTGAAAAAGTTATATTTTATGTTATTTATTGTTGTGATTATTTATTGACAATCAGTGATCGTAATCACTGAAATGAATATCACAACAGGAGATTCTGTACCCCTTTAATCGCTTGAGTGGAGGGGCACATTGTCACCTGTACAGCGGGATCGAATAACGAAAGCTAGAGCTGGGAATCGAACACTGATTCGCCGCACATATAGCGAATTCTCTACCACTGAACTACGACGACCGTCAGAGGAATGTCAGAGGGACATGTGTCCCTCTGACGAATATTCCTCTGAATCGAATAGACTCTTAAGAGCCTGCGAAGGAAATCGAACCTGGATTCACAGCACAATAGTCGGTTGCAATACCGATTTGGCTACAACTAGTTATACTATAATAATATATATTTTAACATACTTCAGTCAAACCTTCAATCAAAGACTCTTGCGGTTATAATAAAACGTTTCAAGATACAGGGCGCATTCACAATGAATAATCAAGTCTCGAAAATGAAAAGATTCTTGAGGAAACCGCTTAAAATATAATTTTTAAGGTACTACGTGAAAATCTCTTGTTTTGTAAGTTTCAGTGTTGGTCTCCAGCATGGAACCAACAGGTCAGGAACCTCTTTTGCCATAAGCAGACCTTGATCAACTTGAGGTGAAACAGATTAGGCCAGGGTAACAGCCCCGCAGTAACACCGAAAATAAAAATAATAAACATTTGCACGTCGCGTGTATTAATTACTATTATATGTTCGCCCAAACATCTGTTACACACACGAGAATTTCATTCAGGCACGCTGGCAAAATCGCCTTCTTCCCCAGATCTGTTTCTCTACACCGTGATCCAAAAGTAGGCGAACCCTTCCATCAGTAGAACTCCATAGGTCAGCTAAAATTGACCGGGTTGCTATGAAATTTGGCACATATATATTACAGTACGAATGACTTTTTATAGTTATTTAAATTTAAATTTGCCCCTCCGAATTTTGCATTTTGGAAGTGCCACTGCGTTGTTTTCTATCTCTTGTTTGCTATAGCGTTCACAGAGGAAGATCAAATTTCTTGAACATTTTTTAAACAAATTAACTGAAATAGCTCAAATGTTCGCACACATTTACTCCATATTTGTGCCAAATTTCATAACAATCAGGCCATTTTTAACTGACCTATAGAGGTACGGCGGGAGGAGTTCGCAAACTTTTGGATCACTGTGTATATCCCCTCACCATTAGTGCCCATGTAAGAACCGCCACGGAAATCGAGCGCGTTTAAAATTCCCGACGCAGCGTCTCTCAGCCACGCCGTAGACCAAACTTAAAGAAGCCATAAAAGGAGAGACGACGCGGCATCTGGTAACTGCTCTGAGCTGTTCCAGCTTCGTGATTCTTTTTTACAAGTCGCGGAGGGAAAGCAGCACTCGTTGCGCCGGGAACAGAGACAACGATGCGTCTCTTTTCAAACAGAAGCTTTGAAACAATTTGTAAACCGCATTGAATTAATCCTGCATCGTGATTTAGGACTAGAAAAAGTAACTAATTGCTAATTGCATCACGTTGTTCGAAAATCATTTCGTTAGATAATTTTTCTTTTATACAAGGAAAAGTAATCCCGTAATGTGCAATTAGAGCAATTTTCGTATCGACCATAATAACGGCAATAAAAATAAACCATAATTCGCAATAAAAGTAAGATTTAAAGCTCAAATTAAATGGCCATTTTCGTAGAACATCACAAAAAAGTGAAATAAAGCTCAAGTTTCGTACTGAGTCGAAAGGAAAAATTGCAAAAATTAAAACAAAATTATGTAATTAACACCACTATTTTGTTCAAACCACTGCTATGTCGACTAGACATTAATGCAAATGCCAACGCCATCTGTTGATGAAGCAAGATACAAACTCGTTGACTGGGAGGTTGAAAACCAAATTCATCAATTAAGACAATGAAAATTTACATCGCTGCTGATACTGGGCATCGAACCTCGACCTTCAAAAACACAATACCCATCCATAACCAACCTCATGTTATATTTTGAGAAAATATGTGCTACGTCTTATTCGATCATTCCTACGTCATCTTTCTTTTGTCGATTACTGTTGGGATAATCAATACAGCAGATTCTGTACCCCTTATGTTGCTAGGACAATATGAAAGAGAGCACATTTTAACCAGTACCACGGGTTTGAATAATCGATACAGATAATAATCGAAAGCGATACAATAATAATTAAAATCGATATCGATGAACGATAATAGAGCCCGGGACTACGACTAGTACCATTTGTACAATTAAACACGTCATCATTTGTAACCAAAACACAGTAATGCGGCAGACACATATTTGTCCAGGTAGCATCCGTTCCCGTCATTCATCAGTGATGGATGGGTGGGAAAAAGGGGTGCGTCGCTCCTCTGAAGGAGAAGGCGGGAGTGCCGGAAGCGATTCTCATTGTTGGGAGGCGGCGTTGCGCAATTAGCGGTCCGGAACACCAGAAGGAAGGAGGCGTGCTCATGGGAAGTGTGTGTAGGTATAAAAGGATTGGACAAAATAATGAAAACATATATGTATGTGCACCTTGTAGAGCTGTTTCCAATATTTTGTCCAACCATTGTATGTGTGTGTGAAAAGACTCGCGTGCGCGCGGCGCGTTTCATAATCGATCCGACTCATTTTCGCGTCGCTCCCCGCTTTCCTCGTCACGTGAAAGAGTGGGCACGCGCGTACCGCGAATGAGGAATCGCTATACAATTTTCGCCAGCTTTTTTTCCCTGGCAGTGACAATTGGTCAGACACTGACATATGGCCAAATAAAAGCAATCTTCTAAGCTACGCTAGCGCCACCTTGCGTTCCATCTTTTCATTACGAGAAACCAGACACAAAGATAAATTGGTTAATTCTGAGAACCACTATTTCTTAAAATCAAAACTTGAGTTGCAAAAAAAAAATAAGAACATGCAATGTTAAAATGAAACTCAGACGGTTAAGCAACCGCCTTTTGTGCGAAGGTCCCAGGTTCAATTCCCGGTTTGAACTCTCGCATATTCATTCATGGAGTACTGGTGAAAATGTGCCCTTCCATATACTGTAATACTCAGGGTCCATACTTCTAGTTTAATGATCGTTATAAATTTCAAGCGATTAATAATAATGCGAATTCATCTAAAGAAATGATATATAGATGTGTAATAATAAATGGATATTAAGCAAAAGGTATGTCGGTGCTCTATCCTGGTCTTCTCGCGCAGAGAGGAGTTTCCTCCGTGGAATCACGTGACAAGACACGTGTCAATTTGTGAATGGCGATTGGCGAAGCCACAATTCGCCTGTGCGCTTCACTCGCACGCCCTGCGACAACGAGTATACGGGTCATTTCGCGCCTATTCAGATGGATGAAACACTCACACGCAGTCTTGGCCCTGATACTTAAAAGGGCAAGACTGCCAAGTACGGTAGGCTCACGCGCATTTAGACGTGCGCAGAGAAATTGAAGGAGGCGATTTATCTCTCTACGAATGCTCGTCGTGCAGCACTTGACAAAACAATTTGTACGTTCATCACTTAAAATCGTGAGGCGCGTACTAATGAATATATAATTAAATGGCGATCCTTGTTGGTCTAGTGGATGGAGCTACTGATGTAAGAGTTGTTGGCGTTTTATAATTAGAATCGAATTTTTAAAGTGACAGTCAAGGAAGGAAATAATTTGTGAAAATGACACGATCAAGAGAAATACAAGTATTCGATTATAACTGAATTAGAAAATTTAACTGATATAAGATCGGGTTCGATTCACGACGTAGGCTTTCGTTCTTCGATCCCGAGGTACACGTGCCCCTCACATAATGCTATACTAATACGAGGGATACAGAATCTACCGCAGTAATATTCACATAATATGCAGATCAGGAATAAAAAATTCGGTATGGTCGCTGGAGTTCAAGGGTGGAGGATCCGACATATGTGCGGCGATCCCGGAATCGATTCCCGATTCGGACTTTAGTTATTCGTTCCCTACGTAATGGTGATAATATGCCCCTCCATAATTTCTCAGACGATTAGACGGGTACAGAACCGTCTATTGTGATATTCGATTCTGGGATGACGATCATTGATTGTCAATAAACTTGAAAAGAACAAGAATAAAGCTTTCCTAAACACTTAATCATGACGTTTAATATATTGGTAAATGGCCAAGAAATTTTGAAAAAGAAGTTCGAATTTTTGCCAGTTTTTTTCTGCAACTTTTGCGAATTGGTAAGAAAACAGTTCAGTTTCTAACATGGGGGGAAAAAGACTTGCAAACATGATTTTTCCCTTGATAGTAAGGACAATACTGCGTCTATTAAAAGTTCCCACCCGAGTTAGGAAACTTCCCAAAGCCAAAATTTCTGCGCACAAACTAATAATACCAGAAACTGGATGGCGGAAATGGAATAAAACGAGACAACCTTGAACGGTCGCATCCTATCCCACACAACCATTTTCCAGACACCAGAATGGTTATCTTTTCCGCCGTTTATTTGTAAGGCATCCGTCGATTGTTCCAAACAGGAAATCATCCGTGGGGGCCAAAGGTTGGGTCGGTCTAGAGAGAGGGCTGATTCGGAAAGTGAGTCCCTGAGACGAACTGATGGCTAGGACTAGGACCCGGATGTTAGAGGAATAGAGGAACAGAGGAAGTTTTCGTCTATTTTTTCTGCTCAAGATTATTTGATGCAGTCAACTCAAAAATGAGTTTCACATTTCAACAACTACATGTACTCCACAAAAAAGGAAATCAAAATCTGATAAGACGACTAATAAAAACATTTAATTACAAGTCTAGTGTAGAGAAAGCAGAGAATATTTGGTAGTACACATGTGTACATATAATAGTTGAAGACGTCTGGGACGTCGTCGAGTTGGGACGTCTATTAAGTCAAATAGATATAATAAAGTGAATCGGTACATTGAATAATCGTCCGAAATCGAAAAAAATATTTTCAAATTTCCCCCCTAAACATGATGTTGCAAATATTGACCATAGGTACTCAATACATGCCCGTAAATCTATTTTTTTAATAATTCTAATCAATGTAGTCAATATCACTATAAGAGCTTATGTTTCCCTCGTGTTGCTATGTCAATTGTCTGAGGGCCACACTTTCACAAGCACCCGGGATCACAAGCAAACGCCGGGAATCGAATTCGAGACCTCCCGCACTGCAGCCAGTTGCACATAAAAAATAGCCAAGGGTTTCGTACATAAACCGAGTGCATATTTTCAATTTTTTATCAATTGGCACATGTGGCATTTTATGGGACATATAAATCCGGGTGCGCGGTTCTTCTCACACAAGACACAGGCACAGAAGTAGAAAAATCAGGCAAGTACATGTAGTTGTTCCCAAGCGCATAACTGAATTTGATAAAGATTACAACGTGCTTTTGCACTAGAGCACGTGCACTCTTTCCAATTTTTCTCCAACCAGCACTCTGCAAAGAGGAAAATAGAGAGAGCCAGTTTTTCGTATAGTTGGTAAGGGGGGATATGCTTGTGCTTCGGATTTTTTTTTTCGTCGTCAAACGAAATAGCAATTTGAAGAGAGAAATAAGTGGGGATGAAAAGGAAGAAAGAGAAAAGGAAGAGCTGTAATGTATGACACTGCCTCGGCCTCTGTTGGTACAGAGTTGGGGGGAGGAGACGGGATTGTGTGTGTAATATGTTTGGCCCGGTTTCGTGAAAACGCTATCTCGCTACACGATCGTTACGAGGGGTTCAACTTAAAGAAATATTTCCAGGGCAAGTTTGCACACTGTACTCGATAGAATCTTAAGATTATTCCACCTGCTATTTTTAATTTGCGATGATAGGCTTCTCAGAAAAATTCTAAAAAATCTTGTTAATACAGGTTAAACACGATAGCAATATTAGAACTAATAAATTTATTCAATTTAATCAAATAAACGTAAAAACAATCTACCGGTAAGAAACACTTATATTGGCGAATTTATGATTTGAGAACAATATTTTTTGTTAGTATTTATTGTATAATTGAATACTTTCCATAGTACTATTCGGATTACTAATAGAGGGAAACCAAGATGTCACTCCGGGAGCTGAAGAGAAAGTCATCGAATCGGCCCAGTTGGAGAGCACTTGTCCATGGCGTCACCAGGAATCGGAAACGACTCGACGGATCTTAACAACAACAACAATTCGTTTATACTTTCGTTTTGCTTACTTTCGTTATTATTTTTTAGCACGCTAAATGTAATATGAGTGAACATTTTTTATTATCTTAAAAAATATTTTTAAAGAAGAACGCGTTAATTATAATAAGAAATTGAAAAGATTTAAAATAAGAAATTAAAACATAAAAATGCAAAGAAATACGAAAATTCCAAAAAATGCAATAAAGAAGTTTTTTAAAAGGAAAAGTCGAATTTAAGACGTTTAAGAAAAAATCAAGGAAGAGGATATTTGAGAGATTTTCAGATTTTCTACAAAACCATTGAGACTTGCGCCCTGGGCAGGAGCCCACCCTTTGAAAAAGTGCCGGATCGTTACGAAATACTGTCTCGCGCGTCGGTGTTAAAAGAGCCCGCGCGGTCGAACGCTTTGAATGGCGGGCTAACGCCCTCACGGACTTAAGCGGGCGCGGACCCCAAAACACATTCTGGCTGAAAATAGATGGCCGCCATTGGTGGGGATATCGCACACGCGCGCTCCACTTAAAATGGCCGCCGAGCCAGCACGTGCCAAGCGAAAACTACCCAATTGCGAGTGTGAATCAGATTCGTTTTTTTTCTCCCTTCTTTTAAACAAGAAAAAAGTGGTTAGGCGACGAGGCAGACGACGTAACGAGTTTCGTAGAACCGTGCGCGCTCATTTCATCAATTATATCTGGTTGCCGCTACGTCAGTCCTAGAAAGGGTAACCTAACGATAAGAGAGCTAGATTGTAGAAGCAAAAAAAATAAAATAAAAAAATAAAAAAATTTCGATGATAAACTAGTGTCACAAAAAGAATTATAACATGTAGACATAGAAGGAAAATCTCAAATGCTGGGTGAGAGGATTTGACATGAAATATTTCAAACAGAAAGATAATTTGTTTTACTGAAGTCATGGTTTTAACTGCTAATTGGTTAATGGCGGCAAACATTAATTTTGTTGAACGCGTTACAGCTGTTTGGTAAAGACATAGATAACCAATTAAAGCAACGATAAAGATGGATAGACTGGGCATAAGGCTGATAATAATATAAGACTGTGCTGGCGAGGCTCAACAACACGAAGCAGGGATTCGGACTTGAGGGACATGCTTGTGATCATTCGTGGTAGATTCGTTTACAAATCACGTTTATAATTAACCAACCAATATTTCTTGGTAAAGAACACTGACATTTGAAAATTAATGAGTTACAGAGTTTGACATTGTGGTTGTACAAGTGTAATCTTTCGCGTAAATGTTTAAGTATCAGAAACGAAAGTTTAAGACTTGGTGGTGCATGTCAGGAGCAATTCCACCATTTCAACGACTATTTTACTTCTTTCGCCGACAAGCTGGAGAAATTACCCAAAGACATTTTAAAAGTCATTTAGCAAGAAAACGACCGAAAAACTATTAACCTAACATCAAAGTTGACAAGCTAGTAATGACTTGGATAGCGGTGGTTCGCAAATTAATTGCGCCGTAAAACAGCTCACATATTTTATCTATCGGGCATCTTCATTTTCTGTGTCACTGACTTTTTCCTCTGTTAGAAAAAACTCGCGACCATCAAATTCGTCCATTTACCGTGAGAAGCCCCCTTTTTTCGCCTGAAACTACATAGAGTTAAATTGTCAGTGACTATCGACTTAAACGGGTCCACGGGATTTTCATCTGCATGTAGGGCGTAATAGGAAAAATCTACGTGGATCCATCAACGCCTCCCACCCACACACCCCGCCCCCACTTTGAGATGCACGGCTTTGAAACTGGATCCCGAGCAAATGGAAATAAAACTGGTACGAAATCGCGCGAATTTTACGGCGAAAGAAACGCCGATAAAAGAGACGAAATTACGCGTCAAATCGAACGTGACACTAGAAACACGTCAATCCTCCAACACTCGTCTACGAGACTCCAAATACTTCACTGTAAGGGTGCCCAATAAGTTTCAGGAATGATTTTTAAATCAAAGAACGGCTTCATGGATTTTATTAAAATTCAGAGAATATAATCTCAAGTCATTCCTGATCATCGTCCCATTTTTCTAACTCGTTAAAAATATTGCACGTGATAAAAATCCGAACGCCAACGCGGACACTCAAGACTACCCGGTTTAACCGCGTTAGTTACAGGTTTTTTTAATGAACATTATGAGGGCTTTTTAGCAATATTTTTTTCTTCTCAAACGTTATGTTCCTAAAACGTTTTGTTCTGATGTAAGTGTAACTCGATAACTGAATCTTAAGCTCGCGAGTTCAATCATCATTTTTGCCAGCATCTTTCGCAGTTATCTATTAATTTCAAAATATTTAAATCAACTTAAAATAGAAATTTTGAAAATTTTGTGACCCTTAAACCCAAGGTGACTATCAAAAAATAATTGCAAAAATGCCTTCGAAATGTTTACAAAATAGCAACTAAAACGCTGCAGAACCGCGTTGTCGTGGGTGTCGGCATTGGCGTTCGAATTTTGGAGCACACTCAGTTATGACTGGATAATAATTTGCCGAATTTCATTAAAATAGGTTAAGCAATTACCTTTTTTAATAAAATCATTCCGGGTACTTATTGGGCATCCCATGTAGTAGCACATACGTTCTACGCGAACGCATTTCCACGAGTAATTCAAGCTCACGCTAATAACGATAATTTTCCTCGAAACTTAATATTGATTGGGGGCGGCCGTTAAATCGAGTACGTCTCTCTCCTCCACCCCTCCCCTACAGGCGTGTATATTACACCGGCGTCTAGCTATAGACTCGAGCGCTAAACGTATTATGGAGAGATATCTATATAAGCCTAATGGGGGTATAGCAGATAAGGACCGAGGATAGTAATAGTGAGCGCGGATTTTTTTTTTCTTCTTACGGTTCTGGTAACCGTTCTATCGTAGTACCCTGAAGCGTGCAAGTACGAATGTTTACGGGTTGGCTTGTTCTGGTAATGCCGGATCGAGTGCTAATTATCTGCCAATCAGTCAATGTCTCGCCCGGGTCGGGGTTTGGTGTGGGGGCGATGAGGAGGACGTAAATGAGCACCCAGCGATTCACGGGGAAAGAATGGGGGAGCGTTAATCATTAGTCAGGGGCGTCAGCGCTAGGTGGCAAGTCAATTTAATCGCGAGTTTCAATCACTATTCACTTTGCGCTCGTTATAAATGTAGATTAGGTAAACTGCAGTTTTTTTTTAAAGATGCCTAAAAAACTGTCAATGTTCATTTTTTGTAGTTTGGAGAGCTCGACTTCTGATGATGTTAGTATTGCTTCATTTAACTCCTCGTTTCCCAAACTGTGCTCCGCGTTGCCCTTGGGGCTCCTCGAGCATTTCCCAGGGGCTCCGCGGTCACTCCTGGACGCCATTAACTTGTATCCGAACGCCATTATCTTGTATTAAATGTGGCTCCGCCATTAAAAATATTAGGCACTTTGTTTTGGGGCTCCGCCACTAATTTTGGTTCTAAAAAGGGCTCTTATTTGTCAATTTCAAAATCGAGCAAACTTCAGTGACCAAAGCACCAAATTAAAATTAAAAACATTATAGTTAGTAATATGTCAAATTATCTATTCCTTATCGAAGATCAATGATAAAAAAAAAATTAATTTCGAAGTTGATTTGTATATTACAAAATAACCAATTCGCAATGATAATGTCTGACTATTTCATTTACAATAAATAAATAAATTATTATCTGGTAGCATGTGCTCAATTGTAATACACACTCGGACGAAACCGAACAAAGCTTCTGCCAGCAAAAAATTGAAGTCATCACACACTGACCTTGGCAGTAGGTGCTGCTGTGTCAGCACACAAAATGGCGAACACGAACAGAGCCGTCAACCACAGACTCTGGCCTGACGGGTTTCTGCGCGCAAGAATGTTGTAATTATTGAGTCCCGGCTAATAAATTGGGGTTGATCTAATTAGTTAAGCGATGCCAGTTATTAATTTTAAGCAGCACCAACCTCAGATATCAGAGGAGGAGGCAGCCCGTTTTAATTAGACGCGGGGGTAAACAAACAAGCATCACTGCCGGGGTAGCGTCGAAAAAATTCCCCACGGCTTATGATCTCTACCTTAATGAGCGGGTGTTGATGTCTTGAGCGGACACAAGACATATCCCCAATGCACCTAACAACACCGAAGACAAGTAAACAACATTAGCGAAATTCACTACTTGAAACCACTTAGCTTTTCCCGCGTTTTATTATAGAAAACAGGGAAGTTCAAAAGGAGTCGCACCATGGAGGGGTGGGAGTAAGAAGAGGAGACACGTGAAAAGGTCTACTCGCCCACGCTATCTCATCTTACAGGACAAATTTTGTTCACAAAATCATAATGGACGTTGACTTCGCCTAAAGGATCATGGCTGGTTGGCCAACGTAGGATTTCGAGGGGGCCACATTTGTATTCCAATCCGGTATGACCAATTATTACATGGAAATTTATTATACAGCATATGATAATAGAGTCTAATGGCTAAGCTTACCTATTTATTTATGCACTGCACGTGGAGTCAAGTCAATACCTTTTATTCCACATGCAGAATTGAAACTGATAATGACAGCTGTCAAGTTCCCATATATATTTTGTATTTTGAACCACTGAGAGTAAAGTATGTTTATTCATAAAAGAACAACAGTTTTGATAAATATTTCGACAAAGTTTTTGAGTTTCCAACAATAGGAAATGCTACAGAAATACCAATAAGATTCGCTGTTTAAGATACCGACAAAAACTGTACAACAATGAACCAGAAACCCAGAGAAACCAGAAAACCGGAAAACAGGAATAAAAATAAAGATAAAAATGTACAACTGAACATTGTACCGTGGTTGCAAAGTCGTATTATGGACATACTGGGAACAGATCTGGCTGTCCACTATATAAAGCTGTTTCCATTATTTTGTCCGGCCCCTGCAGTTGGCACACGCCAGCACTGCCGGATCCTGGTGGCCTATTTTCAACATCAATATTCCCTAAAAACATCTTTGCATGCCAAACGACAGATCTTGTTATGCAGTGCCCGTCTTCGGTCGAGGTTGGCCAACACGCGCGCCACCACCACACAGAGCGCTCCGCTGCAGACGCGGCACGTGAAATCTCGACATTATTGCTCTCTTTCTGCCAGAGAGCGCTCCGACAATGAGCACAACAACGACAGAAACCACCTCAGACCTTCGATCCCAAAAAGGTATCTCCATTTTCCAATGATTTTATTGCGTGAATTAACAACAACACAACACCTTCCCGAAAATGGAAAATATTGTCAGGACCCAAGAATCATCATTAAAAGAGGGAACGATGTTATAGCCCATAGCGTTCCCGCTTTTCATGTCTAGACCCGGGCTAAATTCTCGACCGAAACCTTCAGAATATTTCGTGCAAGAAAAAGGTCGTGCCATCCTTCAAAATGGAAGTAAACCCGTGAGACCCCTGCCTGTATGTACTTTGTCAGATACATATGAAAGATCACTTGGTCAGAAACCTAGGCTAGGCAAAATCCAGACATACTGGTAAAAATGTGTCCTTCTATAAATGTTCTTTCGAGACGATTAGATGGGTACAGAATCTCCTGTGGTCTTAATTACTGCAGTGCATAAATAATTAAATAAAAACCCAAATTACCATGTCGCCCCTGGTCCCGACCAGGGGCGAAAAATTGAGACGAATTTGTTGGCAAACATCCTTAACCAACAATGCAAAAAAAAAAAAAAAATTCTTAACCAAATTTCTGATTTCCAGAAGTCAGCAGAGTGATAAAAGCACGTGGCAAACGCAGCTCCAAGCGCACATTTTCGTTTTCATAGGCGCACGTGCGTAAATATTGGCGGTCACATGGTCTCAGGAACAACACTGCGCGCTCCGTCGGAGATGCACCACCGACGTGGGGTTGCGCTTTTCCACGGCAACACCAATTAACGAGGCAGATCTGACGCGAATAAAGAACGCGGCCGACTATACTCTCGAGACCCGAAACTTAATACATATCACATCACTAATCAAACAAATTTTAAAGTAAACTTCAATTTTTTTTTTTTAATCACCGTAGTCCCTAGTGCACTGCGATTACTGCACCCTCATGTCTCTATGGAGGTGTGCGAGGGGCAGGGAAGGGATGGGATGGGGACTGGCAGTTGGAATAGCCTGACTGCAGGATCCACCCCTAAGTTTTGGACTCCCTAATGGAAGATCAGGGGTAGCCCCAGGCTAAGCTCCGAGCTTAAGGGCTCAGCCCCAGGCTAACGAATAAACGAAAGCCTGCGCCGGGAATCGAACCCGGGACCGTCGGCTTCGTAGGATGTTGCCATACCCACTGAGCCGTTGGTACATTTTGTCGTATCTGAAATGAAACAGCGAAAATGAAGAGTATTGATACAGATGGATATTCGTGTTCAAACACGTGACGTTAGAGATCACGTATTCAAAGGTTTCAAATGCCACAGGATGAAGAGACTACGTGGAAAATTTGGTATCAGGATAATTCAAATTAGAAATGATCAGTCACGTGGGTCTTAGTATGTTAAGCGTATTCACGAATTAAGTGTTGGGGGACATGTTGAAAGCCTATAATGCTTGTGTGTCGCAAAATGAATGCGTAAATCCCACGCGACTGGGAAATTCTACGAATTGGGTCTTCTGAATAGTTTTGGTCGCTGTGTGTTAAATAGCAGGCCGATGGTATTGCAGGCCCTCAGTAAACAAAATTTGCAAATATTACATTAGTTATGTTTCCGGAAAAATTGCTTTTTTTTTCGATATGGCTGTGAATCGCGATTCTCAGAAGCAGATTAAATACTGTAGACCATTTTTTTCACGACAGATTATAAATAGATCGAATTTAGTGATACAATTACATTCTGCGAAATTAACAAACCTTCATTATCTTTTAGAAGCAATATGAGTGTCACGAAATAAGAGTATTTGACAATGAAAATGTCGCATAGAAAATGAAAATGAACATTTTGTGTTGAATAAATGTTTTTATACAGCATCGATTTAGGGATACAAATAGCAGCGAAACAGTAGCACTTCCCGTGCGCCGCATTAAAAAAAAAATCTCGATAATATCGGTGCATTCAAATGCCGATAGTTCCATATCGGTTTCGGTTTTCGTAATAATATCGATATTATCAGCTATATTGTACGTACCGACGATGGCTCAGTGGGTATGGCAACATCCTACGAATCCGACCGTCCCGGGTTCGATTCCCGGCGCAGGCTTTCGTTTATTCGTTAGCCTAGGGTACTGGTGTCACCCCAGAGCTTCCATTAGGGAGTCCAGAGCTTAGGGGTGGATCCTGCAGCCTGGCTATTCCAGCTGCCATTCCCAATCCCTTCCCTTTCCCTCGCATATCTCCATAGAGATTCGAGGGTGCAGTAATCCTGTAGTTCACTAGGCACTACTGTGATTCAAAAAAAAAATTCACGATTCTACGATTATCGCCCATCTCGTCAATAGATGGCGCAACTGTCTCCGATGATTCGAAACCGAGGCGAACAAACGCTCGGCGATATAACTATTTTATTTAATTCATAGTTAATTAACTATTGGTCAAAGTTTCAAGCTAAATGTCCAAGGTGATTTTTTAATATTACAATAAACTGGGATATTATTATTTTTTTTATTCCTGATCACTGTAGTGAATAAAATAGACGGGTCGTATTAATTAAAAAAAAAATTACCTACATACTGTAATTTTATGTCGAACAAATTTTATTTCTTATTCGACAATGCTGCTACTAAAAATAACCTTCCAATTCTTCTTTCATTTCCTAATATGCGCTCCACAAAACAGTGTGGCTAATTAATTTGTCAATAAAAATAACGAGCTCCTCGACTGAAAAAATGGTTCAATTCATCGGGCTAAAAACGCGCGCGCATCACCAAATTAAGAAGACCAGTTTTTTTTTCAGACCCATAGGCTTCTACTGACAGTGTTGTCACGTGCCGGCTTTATTCGCCCATAAATTCTGACACAGTCGCCATTTCGCGATCAATAAAGTTAAGCCCCACGGTCGACGTCTAATCTTATCGACAACTAATTTATTAAAGACCGCCTCCATTGGAAGAAAATATTTCGAGGAAAAAACTCATCTCAAAGAGGATAAATAACTGGTTATATCAAACATAAACACCACTACGAATGTGCCAAATTAAATGGGTTTTAAGTTTTTATTTTGTGGGGAAATTCCCTTCACTGTGTGAACATCGCTGCAGGAGATTCTGCACTCTTCGTGTTGCTTGAGTAATTTGTGAAGGGCACATTTTCACATCCGTACATTTTTTTGTACATTTTGTACATTTGTTTGTACGTTTGTTCATCCGTATATGGCCGAGAGGTAGCGTGCTCCAACCAGCGGATCTGGGTTCGACTCCCAGTGCAGCCGATCGTTGATTGGCTTGTAGTACTGCGCGGGGGAAGGCAATGACAAACCACCTCTGTATTCTGCCAAGAAGAACGCATGTGTCGGGGAGAGAGGTTCGGGGTCCAGAGACGACACGCTGCTGTTAAAACCAGTCCCATGACTGACCAACATTTTCACCAGTACTCCAGGATCGAATAAACAAGAGTCTGCGCCGGGAATCGAACCCGGGACCATCCGCGTAACAGTCCATTTTCATACCCAGTGAGCTAGACGGATCCGTACTTGTTGAATAAACGAAATCAGGTAACACTTTCACAGTTGAAATTCCATTGCATTTGGCATAAGCTTCTGACTTCGAATAAGCTTCGTTATAACATGTGCGAGTATGTTCAATGATTAATTCGGATAACATAAACAAGTTACCTGATCACATATTGCCCACGTGGAACTCAATTGAATTATTTCCATGGCTTTATCGAATTTGCGCGACGAAAATATTTCTAAAACTGTACGCAGCTCAATCCCCGAACGTTAAATCATATTTCATCGTGAGCGCAGATAGAATAATAGATCACAGAGACGAGGGTCGAAGGTGAAAGGTCCAACTGTTTGTTACGTGAACCGTGCCAGTCAGAAAAGACCGCATGCGACTTTCGTCGATTCGTCGCGCATGCGTACAAAAGACTTCGGCTAGTCTTAACTGTGCCCATCCATCCGTATGAACCTACCGGCATCCGTAAGACTAGCACGTGCGTTCCGCCCAGCAGGTGGCCCTACAATTTCTATGGAAAAGCGTATGACGAGCGGCGTCACGAAATTGTAGCAGCAACGCACGTGCAAAGTCGATTTCACATAACATTTTAATTTCTAGCCGGCACCAACTATATACAGCAACCATGCATTAGAGCTGATATATTATTAACTGCATAATCAGAACAGATACATACTTTGTAGATGTACATTGTATATCATTGTACATACTTTGTACGTTGTAGATATAAAATTTACAATTTTCAAATTGTAAATTGTAGATTTAAATGCAGTCATAAATTATACAACTTATGAATTTTAAATATTCTATTTCAGATCAATAACTTCTAGGCTTAATTATGAATACGTTAATTATTATAATATATACAGTATAATTTTTTTAAATAAAAATACTTTAAATAATTAAAATGTTTCGCAACGCTCACGGTAAATTGTTATTGTCAAAATCGGTGAGCAAATATTTGTCAATGAGAAAATCAGCGATTGGTTGAACATAATTTGATGACAAATCTTTATAATATTTAAGATGTCATCCAAAACTTCTTGAGGGAAGGCGAAAAACACAAACAAATAGAGTTCAACATCACAAAATAACGAAAAAACGACCGAAATCTCCGCAAAAATCAGAGCACCAAACACCACTTTCAACGCTTTTACGGCGTGCATTACCAGCCGTAAAAGCAACCCCCGGTGATCGGCAAAACTGCAAAGCAGCGTATTGCGTGATTGCCTCTGTACACGGGGGCAGCATTATAAGCAGGCGTACTATGCGGCCATAGGCATATACGGAAAGGTCGGTTCAATAGAAACGTACACATTTTGACTGATGTACTTTTGCAAGTGTATTGATGTTATTTTCGAATTGTACTAACATGTTTTGCGGTTAGGTCAGTTAAATATATGCTTGACTACTCTCGATAATACCCTAGCAGCTATTTACTGGCAAACATATCGGTCTATTACATGTATTTACCATTCAACTTTAAATAAGTTTTCACGTGTAATTTGATCATGAAATTGTCCTTACTTTAATTGTGTAAACGACTGGCCAATGCTTGCGACAAACAAATAGCCCGACGGTAACTATAGCAACACCCTCACAAATAAACGCCGATACGTAAACAGGCCTACGTGTCTCAAAAATTGCTCCCGCTAACAATTTGGCGAATGCCTGCGGCGCTTTGTTTATCCTCAAATGACCCCACCTAATCGATATACCTCAAGAGGTAAATTTCTCCTTTAAGGCACATGATTGACAACACACTGGGTACACACTGTCACTCCGTGGTACTGTATGTGCCTTAGGCCCTACAGTATGTGCTTAGCTCAAAGCATACACAGGTACCTGTAAAGGTGATCCACTAGAAAATATTCTGATGGAAAGCTATTAAAAATTATTTTTTGGATGCGTCCTGAGAATTCATTAAAAACAAGCGATTTAATGCTTTTCTTTAGGCCAAAAATAGTTAAGACTATAAATAATTTATGTGTTGGAATTAGCATTCCTTCTGAACTACTGTAATGAACTGACTGCGGTGCAGGCGATCACGGGTTCGATTCCTGGCGCAGGCTCTCGTTTATTCGATCCTGGGGTACTGGTGAAAATGTGCCTCTCACATATTGCCACAGCATCACGAGGGGTACAAAATCTCCTGTAGTGCTATTTACTACAGTGGTAAGGAATAAAAATTAAGAGTAAAATGTACCCTCGATACAATTCATAATTTTTGTTTATAAATCACCGTAGTGCCTATTGTACTACAGGATTACTGCACCCTCATGTATATATCGAGATGTGCTAGGGGCAGGGAATGGAAGGGATGGGGAATGGCTGCTGGAGTAGCCAGGCTGCAGGATCCACCCCTAAGCTCTGGACTCCCTAATGGAAGTTCAGGGGTGACGCCAGTACCCCAGGCTCGTCGAATAAACGAAAGCCTGCGCCGGGAATCGAACCCGGGATCGTCGGTTTCGTAGGATGTTGCCATACCCACTGACCCATCGGTACGTACAATTGGTACGTACGTCGGTGTTGCTTAGGCAATATGTGAAAAACGCAGTTTCACCAGTACCCCAGTATCGAATAAACGAGAGTCAGCGCCGACCACCCGCTCAGATGTTGTCAGGATCGTAATTGTTGAAAAACGTTCAGCAACAGCCTCGGCGACGCAAATATCGATGCCGCGATTTGCAGTGTTGTAACTCTGTAAAACCGTCATTTTTTTTGCATACGTTATATATATATACCGAGGATGATTTAGAGGGAATAGGGGTGTGATGGGGGTTGTGAAAGCAACGATTTTATTCCAGTCATGACGAGAGTTTTTAATCTGGGAAATTTATTGCGTTTGGTCCGCCGAAACGTTGTATCAGTATTTTGAGAGCAGCGCTCTGAGCCTCTCTCATCACGACTGGCGCTCGGTATCAATCGGATATTGAGTCTGGCTCCGGCTGTGCCTGCGGACGGAAATTGAAGTTTGGAAGGGGGCGGGAGGGTTGGGTTGTGGCTCCCGCTATAAAATAAAATTAAAAGAAACCCCCACTTCGTCCTTCTTATAAAGGTCAAACGACAGCGGTTATCAAACTTTTTTTTGTGCGTATTTGGTGTATTCTGGTAGAAATTCTCAGCATCAAATATTTGTTTATTGTTTTTTTTATTCCGAAGGAAGGCCCAGGAAATTTCCGAATTTCGGAGGTCGGGAATTGAACCCGCAATCACAGGTACGAGTGTGAAAAGCGACCAACGCTGACCATTACACCACTCGCGTTGACCTTTTGCGCATGTGACTCTGCATCAAATATATATTTTTTTCTATTCCGAAAGCAAGCCCAGGAAAACCACAAAAATTTGAAAAGAAGGCCACACAGCGACAACACATGGCGTTTTGTGTATACTGGTTTGATTGGGGACCGTCGCAGCATGTAATTTAATATTCTTTATTAATCCAAAATTCTGCTTGTTAAAAGCGACAAATTGTAGAAAAATTAAGGCGTAATTTTATTTTTCGGTGCACAAAGGTTTGAACGTACCGATGGCTCAGTGGGTATGGCAACATCCTACGAAGCCGACAGTCCCGGGTTCGATTCCCGGCGCAGGCTTTCGTTTATT
>JAUJYS010001138.1:0-18603 GCA_033995665.1 Melogona broelemanni | reverse complement strand
CTCTTCCCTTCCCTTCCCTGCCCCTCATATATCTCCAAAGAGACACGAGGGTGCAGTATTCCTGTAGTGCACTAGGCACAAAGGTGAATTAAAAATATATATATATATATATATATACATGTATTTTTTCTAATATTGATTTCATTCCAAATTTATTTTAGGTTTACATTCATCTCGGCGTGCTCCTGCACTTGTACAGGTACAGTATAATATTTCCTTTGTCCTCAATCCGCGGTTGCATCACTTGACACCGAACAGAGCACAGCATGCCCTCGCTTTAGTTTTAGGCTGAGGCCTCAGCTGTTAATTTCACCGATGGATGATTGAAGAAAGTGAGCAAGAAAGAAAAAAAATACACAAAAATAAAAGGTTTTTCAATTTGCATGCAGAGCACGGAATTCCTCCGTGAGTGACCCCATATCGCCCCTTCCAGGATCTACTGACACTGATCAAAATAATGGGAATCTCGCGTCTAATTTTACTCGCGTAGACTTTCAAAAGTAACAATAGTCGGCCAATCACAGAAGCTTTGTATGAATCACCAAAAACATTGCTGTTAAAAATTAATTAATTAGAAAACAGCGTCAAATTTGTTGATTAATCAAAAATTGTGAATCATCAGTAGCATATATTTTTTATGGCTTAATTTTGACAGGCATGACGACAGGTTATCACTGTCATCCCTAGCGGAATTTAGCCGAATCTTAATTCACCGCGAGATGTGTAATGAGCGATGGTTTGAGATCTGAATCACAGTAGTGAATCACCTGTTATCATCTGAATCACAGTTATGAAATATTTCAGCTATCACCAGTGGGGGATTCTGTCCCCTTCTTACTGTTCGTGTATTTTAATATATTTTAATCATTTTCACTAGTAACCCGGGATCGACAAACCGAGAACCCGCGCCGGGAACTGAACCCGGGATCGTCGCACTCGCGCGCCACAAGCGGTTGCAATTATAATGGGACTACGAGGAGTCGTTCAAATAACGCCACACAGTGATAAACGGAATAAAAAGTGTCATACTATTGCACATTATTCAATTGATTCATTTATTAATTTTGAATTTTGTCCGATCATGGCTCTACGATGATTGTAAGTCCGCAACGAATGAAATATTCCAGCTGTCGCCTGGCTATTCCAGCTGCCTTCCCTTTCCTGTCCCTCACATATCTCCATAGAGACACGAGGGTGCAGTAACCCTGTAGTGATTAACACTTCGGTGATTTATAAAAAATAAAAAATGGAATACACTGTATGTGATTCGCTACCAGAGGTCCCCACAAACTGTCATGCAGAGAAGCCACACGTACACCACGTAAACGTATAGTTAACTAGAATTAAATGAATTGTATTTTGCGAATTGTTAGACTAAAATTTTGACTTTTCGACCAAAAACATTATTACGTTACGAGGACCAGTAAGTTAAGATCATAATTATGTTTTAGTTGCTTCCAATTTTCAGTCGTTTCAGTCGAACAATTTGCAAAATCAATTAATTCATTTCAAGTTAACTTTTCACTCGACTCTGCGTGCTCATGCACCTTTTTATTGAAATTCTCCCGATTTTGGGCGTTCTTTTTTTCGAATCTAGGCCACATGGTCCAGTTGAGGCATATCGACATCAACGAGTGGGTAAGGATAAATATGTCTCCCTCCCCCCTTACCTAGCCGTTACCAGCCGTACCAACGACCTTTGGGTCCCCTCTGTTCACCCACCCAGACACTTTCCTATTCAATTTGATGTTTTCAAGGCTGTCTCTCGTTCAGCCTCCCTATAAGCTATCCAATCACTATTACTGTACCCTCACTTGCCCTAGAATCTCTGGCAACGACTCACGTCATCCTGAAAGAGGCTAGGGGGGGGGGGACAAAGGGAGTGAGGAGGCACACTTGTGAGGGGGGTCTTGAAAGGGAATGGAATCAGGTGAGCAAATCACGTTTTTCCACACTAACCCAAGACCAGCGAACGAACAAACGATCGCCCCCAAAGAGCGTAAAAAGGACGCACAAATATTCGCAAGTAGCACCTGAACAAGGTCGTTTCAAGGTCGTTGGAATCAAAACAGAATCGACGATTGACAGATTGAGGACCTACACAGCCTGCGCAACCAGCGGCACTAAACAGTCATTCTTGGAAGTGAAATCTGCGCTTAAAGGGACTAATTAATGGTGAGCCCAGGCGGTAGAGCAACCGACGCAGGTGCCGCGCTCACGGGTTCGATTCCCGGCTCGGACTCACGTTTATTCGTTCCTTATACTGGTGAAAATGTGCTCCTCCATCTACACGCTCAATAGGTATATAGAGAAAATAAATTACAATTTGTACCCGCGAGCAGCCCCGGGTGGGGGGGCCTATGGCGGGGGATGATGAGAGATCCAGGACAGGACTGGACTTAATCGACGAACTGAGCTGTCGAAGCTCCAAGCATAAAGCACAAAAATAGAATAGACCTTCACGAAATACACAATGTCGATATGTGAACGAACGACATTGTGTATTTCGTGAAGGTCTATTCTATTTTTGTGCTTTATGCTTGGAGCTTCGCCAGCTCAGTTCGTCGATTAAGTCCAGTCCTGTCCTGGATCTACCATCATTTATTTTTTTATACAATACGACATTTTCTTGCCGTATATGAGCCTAGTTCACGGATTTTTTTTTTATTTTTCATCAAACGCAGACAAGAAGATGATATAGTTTTACAGATATATGTGGTAAAGAAACTTGAAGGGGTGTAGTCATGCGCGAATTTTAATGTGCCCTCATGTTGCTAGGGCAATATAAGAGGGCACATCATCTGAAGTTAACAATTTATACAACTAACAGCACTGGATTCTAAATGGATGATGTTAAGGTTCATGCTTGTGGTCATTCGTGGTGGGTAAATGTACATTTTGTACCGGTAGTAATGACAGTAATGAATTGAATATTAGAGGAAACGATAACTAAATAATTAAAATAAGGCATGTACCGTCGCCACCGTTGGCATCGATGAGCTTCTGGTAGAAAGCGAGCCCGCCGGCGACCTCGACAGCGTCCTCCACACACATCACGTGAAGTCGCGAGTTGAATGGGAAGGGGAGCGCCAACCCGATGTGATCCCCGTCGATCGAAGTGCCCCCTGTGACGGACTTGTCACGCGACGACCGAAATGGCTGCTGCGCGTACTGTCTGAGCTGCTCGGAAGCGATGCCCGTTCGCCCGTCAGTGATGATGACCACCTGCGAAACAAAGGCACGAAATAGGTTAACATTTTAGTGTTCAGGTCAGTGTCAGTCAGGTCATGGCCAAGTCAGTGGTCAGTGTCAATATTGACTGTTCAGGAAAATGGACTCGTACCTGGCATAAGGTTCCCGATCCCCACTCTTCCAGTACAAGCGACCGAATGCCTTCCAAAGCTAGCTCGATGCATGTCTTGCCGTAGTCTTCCACCTTGTGTAGGTGTGTCTTAATACTTTCGAAGTCCCTGGTGAACGACACGGCCACTTCGAACTGGGACGAAAACGTCGTCTGCGCAAAAACAAAATATAAAACGTAAATTATTTTTTGCAACACCCCACAACGCTGACATAGGAGGCTGTGACCTTAGCCGGCTAGGGAGCTGTCATCTAGATCCAACACTAGCTGTTCCGACAATTTCAGATATTTTTGCTTCATGCGCACAAATTGGAGAATTAATAAAATAAAGCAAAACGTATTAGAACTTCAGCAAAACGTACCAAGGCAACGAACTCGAGTTTGTAGTTCGTGGTCAGGTAGTCCAGGAAAGTGTTGACACCCTGTACGGCGAGATCATGCCGTCTCAGAACTTGTTGGACGTCCTCTGCGCTCTCCGATGGCGGAACTAGCCGTGCCATGGACAGGGATGAATCTAGAACTATTACTGTCGGCATTTTGACGATCTTTACATAAGCCACAGGGTGATTTTTGTGTCAAAACTACTTATTTTCAGAATCCAAATGCTACGGAGACACCAAAGCATGCGCCATACTGTTCACACTTGAATTGATAATTATATCTGGATGGATGTTTTGTACACGTAACATTTGGATTACTCCCTTGTATCTTTGTAATGAAATGATTTTCAATTTCAGAACGGTCCCCACATATAATCGACGCAAATAAATAGTGTGAACTATTGATATCGATTGCAAGCTGCAAATCAATGGTGATTTTTGCTGCACGTTATCACCGCCAGTTGGCGCTAGTGATATTTTTGGTGTAATTTTTCAAGTTTTTGATCATGAACTTGAAGTTTTTGCGTCCGAAATTAGAAGGAAATAACGCGATTGTTGCCGTCCAATGGTGATGTTTTCGCTAAACCAGCGTATGATGATTTGCAGGGTGCATTTTAAATGTATTTTAGAAGTAATGATGCCGGTAAAAGCGAACACAAACGTGGAAAAGAGCGAGCACTATTGCAATGGGTGAGTAAGCGTTGTCCCGGTTGCCATGGTTACCTATTCACTTGTCGGTGGGAAAAACCTATTTTATTCACATTATAATACAACTAGAAATAAAATAATAAAATAATTTTAAAGACACCACAGAAACCACCTTTCTCTTCGTCTTCCGTTAACCATCGGCCTTTGTTAGCCTTAACATTGGGCTACATGAATCATCGCTACAGAACTGACTGTGTATTGCCCTTGGCAATGGGGTTTTACATTTAGATGGAATAATTGCCGCGCCGTAGCATAATGGCAATATGTGGGGAAATGTGGTAACGGACAGCTCTGCGTTGAATGCCCTCAAGGGAGGCAGTGAGGTTCTTTGGGGGGGGGGTCCCAGACTGCTGAGGCATACTCCAGGGTTGGGCGTACAAGAGATCGGAAGCCAGGCAGGGGCAGCAGTGTGGGTTGCAACTACGTTAGCTTGTTTCCAAACTTCAGGTAGTGTAGCTGTACTGGTTTATTCAATATTTCTCTGAAAAGTTGAGAAACGCACCTTGAAATTGAAATTGCTACACGCCATGCCACGTTATGAAATTACCGCATCAGCAGAATGCAAGTGAAAAGTTGTGCGATTTTTATTTATTATTTTTTCAGGAGAAGCTTCGACCTGTGTGTAAGAGCGCCTCGGAAAAGAACGGCGACGACGGCGCTGGTTTTCACTTGGCGCAAACAGCAGTAGTGGCAGGCGGTTCGTCGCAGGTGTTCGCGGCCGCCGCCTCCACGGTACACTCGCTCTCGCTTCACGTGACCGGCACCCAGGTGCGACGAAGCGAGATCCAATCCTGCCGACCCAAGTTCCTCAGGCAAAAATCGCAAGAAGGCCCAGCTCCAGTATTACCTCGTAATATTCTTATTAATAATTAATTCCGATTATAAATATTGTCCCGGAATTAAGAATCGAAATAATTTATGAAAGAAAGGTTGTTTTGTAATCTTGCTCAAGTGTGCTATATTTTATTATATTAAATTAACTTGATTATTAAAAATTGAAAAAATATATTTCGTGCACCTTTTCGGAAAATGTATAAAAAAAAATGGTTTATGGCTTGATGCTTCATTATTGCAGTTAATTCTTCATTTTTTTAATTGACCATGTGTAGAACATGCGAAGACAGATGATAGTTAAAATGAACTTTCGTAGTTTTTTTTTTTTAAATCGCCGTAGTGCCTAGTGCACTACAGGATTACTGCACCCTCGGATCTCTATATAGTTGAAAATGGAAACAATATAGAATGTAACATGTTGAAAATGGAAACGTCCGATAGTGAAGACAATTTAATTATTCAGACATTTAATCATTTAAACAATTTAATCATTAAATAATTAATTTAATCATTAAACAATTTAATCATTTTGTCAGTCATTTATTTAGTCCTTCATTTAATTAAGTATTTAATTCAATTTAATTAAATTGTATTCACAGACATTTAATCATTTAATTTAGACATTCATTCATTTAGTCCTTCATTTACACTATCAGATGTTTCCATTTTCAACTATTTTTTTTTAATTTTTATTACAATTAGTTCTAAAGTACATTTTTCATTTTTTTTATCAATATTTATATATTTTGTTCTAGCTTTGGATGGGGCCGCCGTGAGTCTTCCGATGGGTTGTGCCGACAGGCCATTGCAAGTCGGTCATTCCAACGCCTCCATTAAACCGTTTACGTGTACCTCAAGTATAACCAGCAGGGATTTTACTCTACCAGATGTGCCCGCCGTGTCTCCCACCCCCTCACAGTCTCAAGCAAGCATCAACTCATCGGTCAATTTTGCACTATCCAATTACAGTAAGCATCAACATTATTCATCAAACTAGTTTTGCTGCCGCGTGCGTTCGAATAACGGCGCCTGTGAAATTGATATAGCAAATTGCGTTTGCGTTCAGAAACTGCTGTCACCTGTACGCACCCAGAAACACTGGTCATCTTTGACCGTTTTGACCCACTATGTTTCTTGCTTGGAGTTCCATTGAATGTTTTTTTATTAAATTATCAATCCGTAAAAAAAAATTCTGGCGACTCACTGAAATTATATTATTCTTTTTGACTAGAAAAACATACCTACGCCGAACAGAAGCTAACAGAACTGTACAAGGAAAAATCGATGTCTAATAAATTTAAAGATTGGGCACATAAAAAGTAACAGTCATATCATTAGTTTAGATTCGATGTGCTTAAAAAGTTTTAAATGACCTAATCGCGAATACCAAACTTTGCTATTATTTTGTCAGACATATATGCCTGCCAGTATTGAAGGAAAACAACGAAGATACGCTTTACCAGGCAACCAGTCGTATCAGTCCGATCAGCTCGCCAGCCATTATTTACAACTCTGAACAGAGTGCCGCCACGCTTGATGTCACTTTTGCTAGCAACCCTCGGGATTCCTTCATCACTATTCAGGACCCAGTTGGCTTGGCGAATAAAAGGTAACTACTGGCATCGTTTAGCTATTAGCTAAAAAAACCTTTTTTTATTAATCAATATGGAATTAATTTTACTTCTATTTTTTTCAGTCAGCCGGAAGATGACGCTGGGAAGGATCCGCCCACTTACAGTGCCGAAATTCACAAGGGCCGTCTTGTCTTACGCGGAAAAGGTTGCAGCTCCTGTCTGTACAAGAACTGGAGCTCGCGGACGGTCGAGACCATCACCACGGTTCAATTTTTCGACGTTGATTTCAACGAGATTGCCTGCAACCTGTCGAAATTGACATCCAGATTTCCCGGTCTCTCGGTAACTAGATTTTTAATTTTGAAATTCTGTTTACACCGTAATTTTAACGTGACTTGAGGAATTTCTGTCATATTCTCTTAATATGATTATCCTTCAACATGCTCCAAATTATTTTATTCACTTTAATAGTTGGTCTTAAAAGCCCTCGGGATAAAATATTTGCTTTTGAAATATTTTTTCCCTCAGATATTTTGTGTTATATGGATACTGTAATTAATTTTTATTTCCAATTTAAAAAATAGAATGTAGAGTTTTACGGCACCAACATAACAAGCTTGCATCAACTATCCTGCCTCGGTCTGCTCCAAGGGGTGAATTCCCTAGTCATCGGCGAAGAGGGCAACCCCGTGACTGATCTGTCCTTGTGGAAAGCTTTTGTTTGCCACATCATGAACGGGTGCTCTCTCAAGTGGCTCAACGGCAAAGAGGTACTGACGTTCCAGCCACTAGATTAATTAATCTTAAAATCCTGGATTAAAAAGTATTTTTTCTTACCAGTTTTCTCTTTACTCAATCGATTGCCTCTAGAAATATTTAAAAACAATTTTTAATTTATTTAACCTCAAATAACTGCGTAGTGTTGTGTGATAATCCTATCGGAAAAAGAGCTAAGAAATTATTTTTTTACCTACAGGTGACTGTTGAAGACACTAACCAGGCGGTTCGACTCTTTCGTGGTTATGTCAACGCCGAGTGGGCGGCACAGAAGTACGTCCAATCTATTCACACTCATCAAACCGAGAGCCGGAGCAGTATGCTGGGTGACGAGGAGGAGGAAAAGAATAATAAGGATATCATCGAAGCTCTCAAATATGAGGTAGGGTTTCACCTAATGCTGAGGAATGCATCGGCTGGCTTTGGTAGTTGCAAATAGTCTAGAATTCAAATTGGATTCCTTTAGCATTTTAAAATAAACTTTGTGTGGCAAATCATCATGTTACTTGTTATTTTTGGTAGGTGAATCCTCGGATCATGAAAGTGGCAAAGTCATTCGTGGACGACGTACAAACTAAAGTGGTTTTGGCGCTGAAACTGCACAATTTATTGGTTTCGTCATGGCCGAGGATTTTTAGGGACACGGTCAACACTGCCATGGAAGATTTTAGTGACATAGATTCGCACATGAAAGTGTGCATGGATAAATTGTTAAGTGCTGACAATGCTGAAGAATTATAATTCGTGTGTGTAAAAATAGTACCGTAACCTACAGTAACGCCTAATAGTATTTTAGGAAATAACAGTGGTTCAATTTGTCTTGTGTATGAGATTAGCTGTTAATACGTTGCGATGTTTTTTGAAAAAAATTGGAATCTGTTCCCGTACAAATCCAGAATTAGCTCGTTTACGCAAGCAGTCGGCGTACCTTTCTAAATTTAAACTCCAGGTTAATAGAAAGACAAGTTGGTCAGTTATGAATGGTTCGAATGGTTGTTGGAACCAAGAAGGCTAGGTTTTATTGAGATAATCGTAATAGAAAGTAGTTACCAATTTGCAAATCATTAGGTACATTGAAAATGGTTAGAAAATCTTTAGAACATACACATTTGTAATAGATTGAATGCTAGATCTGGTATTAGATAGTTGAATGATTTAATTATTCTAGTACAGTTTTGTTCCACAAATTAGCGGCAAATTCTTCGTTTCTGGTGGTTATCATTTTTTAAATATTTAAATTGGGGGTTTGTTGCATTTGCGCAGTCTTTGATTTATTTATTGTTGTACCCAATTGTCTAGTCATGAGAATTTAGTATCCCTCGACACACTCGAAATAATGTTTAGATGCCCTCAAGGACTCTTATCATTAAAACGTGTGTTGTCGCAACTATTGCAATAATCAAGTGCTATTTTAAATTTGAGTGTTCACCCAAAACAGGGACAAGTATTATATTGCGAGCATACATCGGTTCTAGTTTCGTTGCTTGAACTTTGTACCTAGCGCTCCATTCGCCAGATTACTTGGCCAAATTCGACGAAATAAAATCGTTTTGTTATCAAATTAATTTTATAAATTATATATTGGTTGCGTCTTTTATTGTTGAGGACAAGTATTTATTGAAATATACATATATATTGAGCTGTTGAAATGTACTTGAAAATGTTGAAAATAAATTATCTTGTTCAATTCGTTTCTCTTTTTGTATATTTTTATTCGCCACCAACTTTTAAGCCTGTCCCAAGGACACCTTACTGTATTGATATGGATCCGATGCGTCCGAGTTTCGAACCTGCGATCTAGCCTTTCGCCTGCCGCCAACTTGAAAATGCAAATAAACGATACATAGACTCTCATCACGCTTGCTGTATATGAACTTATTTCACGGATGATGTTAAGGCCCATGCTTGTTGTCGCTTATTGTAGGTGATTTTCTTTTTCGATAGGATCATCGCGCCATCTATTGAATCGATTTATAAGGCTTGCGCACAAAATGGCGGTGATGCTGCTAGTACATTTTATCTTTTGAAAAAAAAATCACGTATTTCATTTTATTTTTCAAACAAATGAGTGGTTGATCAAACTATAATTTTTACATTCAAGTCAAGGTGACGCGACTACTTGTTACAAAGTTTAGTGCTTTTTCCTTACCGTTTTGGTGGAGAGAAAAATCATTTGCAGATATGGTATTTGGTTCGAGCAGAATAGTTGTGCACAGCGTTTATAGCTTCCTGCTGTAATAAATAAAATATTCTAACCAAATCTCAAAATCTTGTAGAACACCCTCCGGCATTGGAAAACGTCATCTCTATGTGCCACCATCCATTTAAGATGGAGAGGAGAGCAAGCTACCCGGAATTTCTTTGCTCACATCAAGATTAGTATAGTATACTAACCTTGGCTCACATCAGGTGTACCTCTCTCCCTCGCTTCCCATTGGCTAGCACCACCGACCACCCGGCCAAACGCCTGTCCGCTGAAGAAGAAAAAAAAATGATGCACAGTTCGGAAGCCAGTTCTTGCCACTCCCCTGCATACAGACGAAGTACCGTTACTCGCGCGACCGAGATAGATAGCACGCAGCCATAGGGAGAGAGAAGAGCTGTGACCAGAATTCTTGCGCCGTTTTCCTCTATCGCTATTGCGCCAGTGACATCACAACCGAACCGGCTCTCCAAGATCGCGGTCGCGTCCGTGAATCTGTGCCTTCCTAGGTCAACGTCTACCTGCCAAGCGAGCATCAACCTCATGCTTCAAAAGAGTGTTGTCTGACTTTGCGAGTAAGACGCGTTCAGGAAAAGAACAACCGATTCGCTGGAATCGGGGGAACACCTCGACGAAGTAGTGCGCTGAATTTACGAAAAGAGGACTAAATTATATTGGTTTCCGGCATCCATTGTGATTGGCCGGACTTCATCCACCATGACGAAATCCTGTAGCAGTTTGGTAAGATATTTGTTCACAATTGTTTCTTTCCTTACTACGTTTATTTTTTCTTTACTTCTACGATTTTTGCATACTTCAGGAACAAAATATAAAGATTTATAAAACTTTTCGGTTTTTTGCCATTTGTGCAAACTTTATTCTAACGCGCTTTCAAGGAAATTATGTTTTTCATAATAATGTTTCGTGCTTTCGATTGATATCTTTAGCGGTTAATGTTTTTCTCCTTATGTTCGGTCCATAAATAAACCTCGGGATTTGGGGAAAGCCTTTGAAAAATTCGTCTCATGCTAGTGCGTTTTGTACTTGTATACGGAATATGAAGAAAGCCTTTGTTGATAATGAAATGAGTGTAAAATGAGACAGACAGATGGAATTTTAAAGTTTTGGAAAAATTTTAATATATATACACTTTTCTGGCTGAAAAAATAATTCTGAAATTTAAGTAAAACATTTTAAAAATTATTTATTCGGAAAATGAATTAAAATATACTAATTTCTTCTGAAAACGAGATGTACCCCCAAGTTTTAACGTATGACAACATTTGATATCTTAAATATTCGATGCGGTTAAAAATTAAAGTACCCTTGAACCATACAATTTACGGGTGTTTTTTTTTTTTAATTCGTTGTAAAAAGAAAACGTCTGTTCAATTTCGTTCATATCGGAAGAGCGATTCTGATAAACGTTCTCAAATCTCTCAACCACCGAGAAAGCGTGATTTTTTGTGGAGTTTAGGAAATTCGAATTAGAGGTTCATCATGCGCGAACAATACAAGGAAAATGTCATGTCCAAAGAACTGAAAAGACACAGAAACTAGAAACTTTGGCTGCAATCAATTGAAGCGCTTCTCCAGTGTTACCTGGAAAAAATCATTTTGTTTCGTAACTGGGTGTGGGTGTGAACGGGTTGTACGGGATGCCCCTCATTCTGTGGTCAAGCTGTACATTTCTTTGTATGTGTTTTTTGTGAACCGATGAGAAAGTGTCGTAAGGCGGCGCCATCAATCTCCAATTTGCATGGGAGTCGCGGTTAAATCGCTTTTTGCGTCCCGCTGCGTGTAGATTTTTCTAATGGGAGTTCACTGGGTGCCATGATCGTTCAGACATATCACGCTGGCGTGGACTTTTACGCTCACGGCCTGCTTGCTGCAGGAGCAATGGCCCTAAATGGTCATCATGATTCCAACCCCAAAAATTGTCCATCGAATTTCACGAGGTTTTTAAAAGACTGATAAATTATCGCTCATCTCTAATTTATAAACGTTAATTATTCAAGTAAACACATTTATGTAAATTAACATAAACACATTTGTGCAAATCAATATGCCAAAAAATCGTCATCAATGTCACTAATTCCGTGATAATATGCCCAGTAGCAGAAATATTCTTTCATTCCATTTAGACAAATCGTATGGACAATACGCTCTGCAATTCAAGTTAGAAAAATAGATAAAAGTTAATATAGTTCGTGCATGCAATACACTAAAAAGGTGACGATAAAATGGGCCAGGCAATTAATTTATTTTTACAAATGACGTCGCCATGCATCATTGAATTTAGTTTACATCAAACTCTTAACATTTTTTCCGAACGCATTTAAGGTGCATCAGTTGCCATTCCCCTTCCCTTCCCCTCACATATCGCCATAGCGACACGAGGGGTAGTAATCATGTAGTGATTACCACTACAGTGATTAAAAAATAAATAAAAAACAAAAATAGTATCCCACTCTCATCTAGTTCAGCGTTGGCTCAGAGAATAGCCATTTATGAGCCTATGATGCAGTTTTCTCTGCAGTGCACGCTTCGTTTGTACAGTAAGGGCGCGTTCTGAACTCATCCGCTTTATGAAGTGACAACAACGCCATAATTACACTCAAGCCTTACTTAACTGGACCGAACAAACAAATTTATCACAGTTGGACCCCACCACATTTTCGTCACGCCACTCTGTTTCTCAAGTTGTGTCGAGGGTGTTTTTAACACCGCAGTACCATTTGTATAGAGATTCGATTCGTTTTCTACCACCTCCACCTCTTTGTTGAATACCTGTGATGATGCATAGTGTCTTTCTAGGTCGTGGCAATAACCTCGCTCGTTGTCCCGTCCTCTCTATCTTGCTCTCCCACTCTTCCATCCCCAATCCCTTAGCATATTCTAATGCGAGTTCTCGAGCGTATATACGCGAGTGAGCGCTTTTCGTGACTCGACCATTAAATATTGAATTATATAACGAAAGTTAACGTGTCACCGCTTTCAAAAACCACATGACGCCTTCCGTTTCTGGTGTCTCCCCGCGAACGGAATACGAAATCAGGCATGCGTACCCCACTCACATTTTTATAAATCTGTTTATTGCGCCTTTGTTCGCTACCTGTACTACCGAATGACGCGTCGGAAGAGGGGGATTTTTATACCGTGTGTAATTGGTCGCACTGTCGCCCATCAAAAATCACGTTTCTGCTCACACCACCACCTCTCTCTCGGAGTCGGTTCAAGGAATTGCAAACAAGGAAACGGCGATTTAACGCGGCAGGTTCTCCGGAAGTGAATTCTCGAGATCTGGTTGCCACCGTTTTGTCACACACGACGACATATGTCATTTTTTTTATTTCTTTTCGGCTTGCTACTTTGCTGACAGTTTTGTTGGGATCGATGACTTGTGGGTGGCTTTGGAATAGATTCATGGAATGATAAATTTGAAGACGTTCTTATGTTCGGTCGAATCGCTTCCGACGACTAGTGAGGACATGGACAAGTACTCTCCAATTGGGTCAATTCGATGATTTCATGAGTCAATTTCATTATTACAGCTTAGTCTCGAAGCTCCTGGATTGGCATCTAGGCATCTTTTATCGCGCAATCTAGCCATCTTGTGTGCGATTGTACTCTTCTTCTACGTCCACTGTTCTTTTCGTGCATGAGCATTTTTTCCAGGTAACTTTTTACTCGAAACTATCTGTCGATAAAAATATAACATTTTCTGTACGCTATCGAACTATTTTTTATCCCAAGAGCTTATTAAAATATTTAAATGATATAGCTGTAATATTTAACTCTTTATTATTTATTTACGCATATATGTTTTGCACACAGTAAAAGGAACGATCGTTCTAGTTCCTGGACAAGAAGAAACGAAACCGTTCCTTCCTAGGAAAAGGAACCAAGTAGTTTTAAAGTTCCTCGGAAAAGGAACCAGTTCCTAGGAACGGAACCTTTCCCGTTCGGTTAATACCCAACGCTGCCAATTAGGTTTGGGAAACCCCTACCTAAACAGATTCCAGTCCCCCTCCACATTGATGCCCGAATTCCAATAACTTAGTTAATGACAAGGTGCCAATGGAGCGCGGGCGACACGACGGCGTCCCACTGAGATAAGGCGCTCCTCCGCAGAATAGGTCAACGGAGGATTATCAGGTCGGAGATCCGTTTCACTCGCCATCACTCGGACAGAGAGCGAAGAGAGGAAAAACTTCTTCCGCGCGATCAACGAAGACGAACGTCACTCCCCCCTCCCCATCCCCCTTCTCCCTTCCCCCAGCCGCCAACGAGAGAGATTTTCCCGCGTCCACACACGAGCCGAACGGAGAAATGAGGTCGGCAGGTGAAGGTCAAGGGCTATATTATGGCACGGGGAGGGGGAAAGAGACAAAGATTGCAGCGGTAGAATTAATCGTTGATGGGAAGTGCGTGTGCGTGTGGTGTCTGCCAGGTAGACCACGGCTAAAAGGTGCCAATCATACGTGCGTTGTAGCGCAATCAGTTTGCCCTACTCGGAAGGAATGATAATGCTGCTGGGTTAAGGAGAGTTTTTCTTTTGTTTCTTGGTCCATGTTCCACTCGGGTCTGTACAGCTCGGTAATGAGCGTTCCCTGGATATATTTAATTAGTGACATCGTGGATTGTGCTTATAAACGTAAGCGCTCAAAGTTGAACACTAAATTTGCTTTGCGAAGCGGCCTCGTACAATGACACTACATACATACTAACACTTTAGGTTCGTTTTTTTTCTGAGAAGGAACCGGTTCCCGTTCCCGTTCCTCCTATAAAAAAAAAGAACCTGTTCCCGTTCCAGTTCCTACAAAAATTAAAAGGAACCTGGGCCAAGGAAATGGAGACAAGATATCGAGGCAATCCTGATTTTAGCGCTATCGTGGCCGTATTGAGATGTCAAACGTTTCCATTGTCACCCCGTCTATGTAAGTGTGCTCGAATAGTTCGCACATTGTATATGATTCATTTCACGTACACTCGTATAGAAAATATGCAGCCTCTATCATAGGAAAATTCATAGGAAAATGAATGTACGTACCCTTCCCTAAATTGACCAAGTGCATGTACGAAAGTATTCCTCGCGATCCAAGTGTGCATGTGTAAGTACATGTACATGCATATGCGAATGTGAATGCGCCACTCAACCTCATTCCCCAATGCTACAGTTTAGCCCCCTGCGGCCTATCCGCAAAGGTAACACGTGCCCCAGATTCGTTTCGACCTTTCGGTGTCCTTGACCTGAGAGCCGAGATCCGGGTTGCAGTTTTCTGTTGTTGTACCTACACATTTTTTGTTGTTGTACCTACCTCTACCTGCCTATGGGGTGTCTTCACAAATTGCCACTGTTGATGTACGTGGATGTATGCCAACGTATTTTTAATGAGATATTTGTCTTAATCAAGATTTTCCTATTCAAGTATTTGGAATTCTTTGGGAGATGGACGTTTCGATACTGTAAACAATTTTTTTCTACTTTTACTGGCTTAAATTATAATTTATTTTGTCTTTAAAATGTTTTTCCCCATACTGATATAGGGCATAAACATAATATTAATTTTAAAGATACTGTAGTTGCGCCGATGTAATGCCTAAGTAATTATGTTGTAGTTAGATAGCGTCAGGAAATGCCTTTCAAACTTTGGGGGAAAAACAGTTTAGTCAAAGAAACAGGAATTATTTCCAAATTGAGGGCCATCTCATACGAACACGACGTTTTGCTTAAAATTGCTGCGCTATTTTAATACAAAATCCAAATTAACGTCATCATTTATATTGTTTTATGTTTTGACGTCCATTATTTTTGTTGGCTTACAAGGTACTGTGTCAGAAGGTCAAACAGAGCATCAACTTTTATCCAAAAGATCTGGATTTCGCGGTAACAATGAAGCTTATGAAGGGTGGACTTATGAAGGGCATGTATTAAGGGGAATGAATGCTTATTCGAATATAAAATTATTGGAGTCACGTGGAATTATTATATATTTGTTCACAAAGAAATCAGATCGTGCTGGTACTGATCTAGTTCAAGTTTAGCTTTTGTAGGGATGGGAGGTAAAAAAATTATCCGCGTGTGTAGCTTTTGTGGACAACTGGTTATTGCGTGCTTCGCGTATAAATGTTTCCTTTCTTGAAATGTCGTCGGACATACTCTGTTTTGTTACTGTGGCGCTGCTGGTCATTCAACAAACGTGCGGATACGCCATTTAATTCGACTCCTATAAAGGAAGGAATTCGCCCGATGGCCTACTTTTGGACCAGCGAGTCAGTCATCAATAAAATAGTACGCAGCAAAAATAAATATGCACGTGCGAGTATTTTATTTCTGTAAATTGAACACGAGCACATAACGGGGAAAAAATATAATAAAGCAGTGGATTTTTTATCATCTCGATCCGAAAGATTTGACTCTCCTGGAACAAAAAAGTGTATGAAATTAAGATTCCTTACATGACATTTGTGAATGTATTAATGCAACCTTTATGGTGAACAGTGGCAGTGTCACCGGTTATCACCCATATTGCAAAAAAAAAATACTTGTCAAAAGGGACCGGTAGTATTTCTGCAGAGGCACCGCCACCTCGCCCTTTCGACGACGGTCGTGGTGCTTGGTGCCGATCCGCAGGTGCAGCCATTTCATCCGTGCCTCGCTCTCACACCTTGCTCCCAATTCTTACTCCCCTCACTATCCGAATACCATCTTGAGATCCTGCTCCCTTTTGTGCTCCAGTCATGGGCAGTTTTGGCCTTAATCGCAATTTCATTGACCCGCATATCCTTTCGGGAATGCGTGGCGACGAAAAAAAAAATGCCGTATCATACTGCCAGCAACAACAGCCAGTGTTTGGCAGTAACGGAACGGAACAGTTCCTCCTAGGAACGGGGTCCTTTCCTGAGGAACTTGGGAACGCCCTGGTTCCTTTTCCTGGGAAGGAACGCTTTGAACGGTTTTGGTCCTTTTTTCAGGAACTGGAACGGTTGTTTCTTTTACTGTGTGAAGAACATTTAAATAATTAATATTTCAATATTAAAAATTACAGTTCTTACTATTTCAATATTTTTTAAATCCTTTGTTCGCATTTAAAAAGCTCACGGAATGAAAATCACAGTTGCTCCTGGAATTGCTGGATTAAATGGAATTTTAGATATTATCATCCATTCAGAAAGTGATTTTTTCGCTTTCTTCTTTTTATTATAAAATTAAAAATGTTATTTTTGAAAAGGAACTAGGAGCGGTAAATTCCTTTCAATTTCAGTAGGAGCTGGAACTAAAACGGGGTTTCTTTTTTTCAAAGAAGAGGAACGGGAACTGGTTTATTTTCTAAAGGAACGAAAACGTACCACAGGTAACAGCAAGAACCGATAGCCTGCGGCGGCGTGCTGAAATATGCTCAAGGAAAAGAAAATATTTGCTAAGGAAGTATTTATTGCAGGACCCCGCCCTCACGGTGGCCTGGCACATACCAAAAAGCGGTTACAAAACCAGACCACACACACGCGCATAGTCGAAAAACCTCTTGACTCGTGCTTCTGCGTATTTTCGTGTGTCTATCCGGACAATGCATAAACGAGTGCTCAAAAAGGGACTTGAAGGGGTGTGGGGGGAGACATCTGTCTAAAAGTGGTCTTAATTAACCGCCACCGACACTAAGTGGCATTTACACACGTGTAAAATGAACGTGTATAAAAATTGTAGACCTTGTGCCTTCTCCATCGTTCTGATGGCAGTTGAGGATTTTTGGGTGCGTCGTATCAAACACGGACATGTCCGATCTCATGGTGTGTTTGGTTTCGGGAAGTCGAAGTTGTCCTTCGGTCAATTGGTCGGTTTTTTGAGCGACCGACCATGGCACGGAACCACACCCCAAAAGGCATATAAATTATTGGTTTTGTTTTTTTCCCCCCACTATATTACGGACCGTGTCGTAGTTATTTCAGGTACGCTCAGAGATATCGGATTCCAAAAAGTTATTTTGGGGTATGCTGATTTTGGTTAAAGTGTGGTGACTTTTCGAAATCCCTGCAGAGAAGACTAAAATGTTTCGTGTTGCTGATACATTGCCATAAGATGTAAACTCAGCATGCCGCGGAGTAAATTTTCTCCAAAATCATACACGTTTGATACATTGCATATATTGGATTTCAAATCGAATGGGAGTAGTAGTGGAGATGTCACTCCGATAGAATCAGTGCAAAAAGCCATCATGTTTAAATAGCGTCAATGGCATTCGGTATATTTCTTTGTCTCTTCGCCTAAAATATAATACAATTAAATTAAATTTATCACAATAAACTTTGCTCTAACGACACACAGGAATCTGTCACCATTCGAAAATCGTTAGAAGTTCAAAAGGTGTCCTACTTGTATTTATCCACTTTTGAAAATAAGAACATATCAAGTTACCAGCAATTTACCGTATAGGTTGGCTAAAAAAATTAAACAATAAATTCTTCGTAATAGTTCGCTCAAAAATAAAGCTTTTTGTTGGAATTGCCTGTAGCTTTAGGTCGTCCTCAGTTCCACGAAGCATTCGCATTTCTTTTCCCGCACAACTTCACAAAAAGGAAATTCCCCATCAACTGAATGGACGAGATGGCTTATACAATTACGTAAAGTATAAATAAAAATGTTGAACAAGTAGACAGCGTTCGGATCACGTACGTTTCGTCGAATGATGTTTCGTCGAATGACGTTTCGTCGAATGATGTTTCGTCGAACGATGTTTCGTCGAAGACGTTTCGTCGAAGACGTTT
>JAUJYS010001137.1:0-18571 GCA_033995665.1 Melogona broelemanni | reverse complement strand
GCGGCGCGAGGGTGGGGGTGTAATTAAGGAGATATTGGAAATCTTATAGTGTAATGCATTCGTCGATAATGCGCTCTCTCTAAAGGAATGCCTGTCTTAATGATGTAGATGCCTGGCATACTTTAGTTTCTTTGTTATCTGCCGTATCCCAGTACGGGGCATCTCGGGTTGCCTTTCTACCGTGGAGCGCGCGCGTGCCGAGCATGCAGAGTCACCCTCCGTCTGTACCCCTCCTTCGCCACCCCCTCCTCTTTCCGCCTCCCGCGGCTCCACCCGAGCCTGCTTCTTTTGTGCGTGGGGCCAAATCGATCGCGGATCCATCCTCGTTCTTCCCTCGCTCGCAGCGCCACCTATAGACGCCGTTAATGACTATCGTAGTGCTGGTATCGTGGTGCCGCTCGTGGCGTCGTCTATTATGGAAACCTATTTGGCGAAAATAGTGACAGAGCAATTTATAACTCGACGTTTCTCCAAGAATGTTTCATTAGATTAGTTTTTTTTTCTTCTTTTTTTGAGAAGGGAGTTGGGTTGAGGGGGTGTGCACTGCGCAGCTATGGATTTAGTTTAGGTTTGCTTGTTCTTTTTCCAAGGTTTTTAATATGGCGTGTCTACTGTGATGGGTAGTCCAGATTTTTATCGCTGAATGTGTGAAGAGTGTCGTCGGGCGCTATATCAAACCAAATGTCTTTTTTGGTGAGTAACGAGGTTGTTTTACACGCGGAGCTCGCCGTTAGTTTCATCATTGCGATTTGCGCTGTATATGACAAAGGGTTCCAGAGAGAACGTTGTCGTGAAAACAATTTTTAATTTTGTCTTTTTTTTGTTCGTGGTCTGGGCGACACGTTGTGATAGTTTACTTTGATAACGTTTACTTAAGAATCGCAGAATCTACACAGTATTAATAATCTAACGTTAGTTTATATTTTTTGGGGAAATGCGACTGCTGACGCTTTATGTCTCTGACGTGCTTCCAGATGTCAAAATAGTGACACTGGTTTGACCAAGTGATGAACAAACATATAAATACCGAAATACCGGGGCTATTAAATCAAATTAAAACCGGACAATTAAATTATCACGAAAATGTTGTTTTGTAATCTTTTTAAGTAATCGGTGATTCCCGGGAACCACGCGCAATTATCACATTGCGCGATGCAATCAACATGGCAGTCTTCAAAATTTTCAGCCGGCGTCTACAGTTATTTTTTACGTTTTCAAATAATCAGCGAACACCACCCAAATTAGAATAGCTCGCGGGCCAACTGGGAAATCTTAAATTTCCATTAGACTGCCATTAGCGTAATCTGGGGACTTGCGGCAAAGTGAGGGATATTTCGGGTGGGTGAGTTGGGCGAGGAGGGCTCGGAATAAAGGTGGTCTTCGGGAGGAACCCCACGACAATTTTGGGCACGTGACACCCATACCTTATCGACTCAGAATTTTTTCATCGTTTTCAATTTCGTGAACAGAGACGCGTGGCACTAATGCCGCCCTGTAAGAAGCGTACTCAGTCGCTCATACACACATATGCAATGGATCGACTTTAGTTGAAGCCACCACCATTAATATCAGTCGAATGTTGCCTTCGACAATTTTTCATACTTCCGCCCCGGGGATCAACTCTTCCCCCCAGCTCTCCATCTTTACCCCACGTACGTGCTTCTTAACTAATTAGTCCACCTGCAAGACCCAGATAAGACCGCCACCCTACCATCCCCTCCTTATATTTCTTTATCACCCTCCACCACCACTACCACGGTGCAAGCAACTTTGAGACATTTTCCAGGACCATTTGTTGGTGGGGTGGATGGGGGTAAGGCGGATGCCAGGGGTGCTGGGAGGAATCGTGGGACAGTAGCTCGATTCTCCAACGCCCCCTCCTCCACAGCATCGCCTAATTTGCATAAATTGGACAGTGTTTACTCAAGTCGTGCGCGCTAGAGCGAGTATATGCAAATGCTCATTGAATATTCATTAACGGGCGACATGTTGTTTTGTTCCTCGTGCTGCTTCTTTTTGCGTATTTTATTCGCACAGTGCAAGAAAATTAAAATGGTGGAGGGGAAAATGGCGGCGGTTTTGGTCCAAAAGGAGTAGAGCATGTCTAAGAAAGGGTTGCTAAAAAAAGGATACACTACAAATGTCGTTATAGTTTCTATAATATTATACCGATTCGTTTGAAATTTTGTATACGGCGACCTAGTATCATGTAGTTTTGAATTCCTAAAGATAAATTGTGCTGCATTATGGTTACGTTCCAATATCGTCTGCTGAATAAGCAGAATGCGAAAATAGAGTTGTTCAAAATTGTGTTTAACAAAAAAAAAATGCAGTTGCGCTTTAAAAATTGTTTCCGAAAAAAACAATTACGATGCTAAGCAGTTATTAAGTGTTCCCGAAAAAGCTGGACTATTGGTAAACTTAAAGGTACTTTAAAGAAGATAGGAAATTATTTTTATGAGGGAAACCGTGAGATGAGTGGTTGGTTACCAGTTCATTGTGCGTTCCACTGATAATATGGACCTGGTTGATAAAAATGAGTCAAAATCAATTTTCTTCAAAACATAAAATTTCGACAAAAGCATTCACCTAATGATCAACGAAGATTTGGTATAATATCCGAAAAACAAAAAATTGACATTTCAGCAGGTGGCTGATGAACCATGAACGTGATGAACCATGACCAACACGTCAATGACGCGTAAATCTGCAATATGGCGCGCGCGGCTTCGCGCGTGTGTAAAAATCGAAGGAGGACATTTCGAAAATAAAATCAAATGACCAAGTATGACGAAGTAATGACGATTTGTAAAACAAAAAATCAAACGAATCGGTACAATATTATAGAAAATATAACGACATTTGTAGTGTATCCTTTTTTTAAGTAAGAAAGTGCGTATTGGTTTATACGATTTTTTTCCCCTCTGGCCTGACGTTCCTATATTTAGCTATAAAGAGATTTAGTTGATAGGGGGGGACGCATCTTGTTTTCGTTTACGAATTTCCATACTTTGGTAATACTCTCTAGTTTGCCCCTTTTCTACCCGAGGTGTATTAGAAGTTATGACGCTGTCACAACTTCTATATTCATTTTGTGGAGGTTTTTTTTTGCTGATGAGGAAACCAGATCTTTCATAAATTTCTCCAGCGTCGGGAACGTCTTGACGATCTTTGCCCACCGCACACACACTGAGAGAGGAACGGCGCGTCAAAGTTGATGACGTGTTTGTGTCAGTCTGAGATTTTCAGATTTTCTATCCAATTACGTCGAGGGAGTATGTGGAACGAGTGAGATATGGAAGTGCTGATGGATGCGCGTGACTTTTATCTCGGGTTTCCCAGTGGTGTCTGGCGACAAATAAAGTCGTTACAGATTTTATGGATACATTGTAGACTAGTAACTGGAATATTACTGAAAAGTCTTAGTAAAAAAAAAATATTAATAAATAAATCTCGTGGGAGACGGTAAATATGTCATGTTCGAACGTACAGTATATTCCTTCCATAAAAGTGCCATTGTCTGTAGAAATTTTAATATTTAGGTTTGGTACTATCCTGCGATACTATACTATACTATACGATGCTTCTCTGCCGAACAAAAGGGGTCGCTTTTTGCTTGGACGGAATGGCTATTCTTTTCATGTTGGCGCTTGGCACAAACTGAAGCATCTTTTTCGAAAAGTCCACAGACAAAAAATGTAAAATTAAAATAAAAAAATGATTGGTCAATATATTTTTTTTTAACTGAATATTTTTTATCTGTACGCCAAAATAGCAGATATAATTTAGTTCGAACAATTTTTTTCCCTTTAAGGAGAAAGCTTTTTCTATTTGTTATTTTCAGTTGGAAATAATTTTAAATGCATCAACATATATTTACAATATTTCTAATTATCTCTGAAGTCACCAGTTGAGTTGACGTAAAAATATTTGCGCTTCGTGAGAGCGAACCGTCGTTTGCGCGTGTGCATTATGAGGTCGGTGAACTAAGCTTGGTGGTCAATGTGAACAAGTGACATTCGTTCTCAAGATTCACTGCATTTTGGACAAACTTTGCTAGCTTTTCAAATTGTATCTCGATATTTTGTGTAGTATGTATGCAGTATGTAGTATTTTCTGTATTAATTAATGCAAGATATTTCACTCGCGGCGTTTCGTTTATTAGATTAAAACCACAGTCCATGGCTGCACATTCCATAAAGGAACTCATTAACCTATTCCCTCGATCCAAAGCACATTGATCCAATTCCATTTTGCCATGCCGAATACTACTCAATATTCTTATGCATTTGGCATCCGGAGCTAAATTATCTTTTTCCAATTTGTTTCACGAAAATCATTAGTTTGACCGAGTTACTCAGCGTTGTCGCAAGGGAGCCCTCGCCGGGACTCGAACCCCGGAACTGGCAGTCATTCTGCCCAAGCGAACCCTCCCCCACTAACTTCTCCTCCATTAAGCCACATAAAAATTATCCAAGAAGGAAACCTTCTAATATAGCCAAATAGGCTTTTGCAGCATCTGAAACGGGCGTTTGAGCAAGAGGAATGATAATGTCGTGGCTTTATGTTTATCATTCGGAGTTCGCGCGACAAGCTGCATGTTGGAGGGACGCCGCCTTCGTAGCCAATAATTTTGCTTTTACGGTGAGACGGAAAAGCAGCTAATAGCTATTGCAGGAAATATAAACCAAGCTTAACGGGTGACTTAACAAAGGGCGCCCCGCACAGCCAGAGACATGTATATACGAGTATATGTCCATGTGTATGGTGTACATGTTGTCGCGGACGTAGACAGCGATCAAAATATCATTGCTATACGTGCGACATGCATGATATATACCGTACACAATGCGTGGATTGTAGAACGTATTCGACGATGCCAATCCGTTTTATGTATTTGCAACGGCGGGTCGAGGCATATGAGTTGATAAGGACAAGACCTTTGCGGGAGACAGTTTTATTGGAGAATTCCATTTGCGTAATGGAAGATGTTTGGTGGATTTGTTTTCGATATATTGCGCCTGGGTTTGGTATGACACGAATTTCTGGGTTATTAAATTACTCGTATCAGAATTTCCGGTTTTTATTGTTGGAACAGTTGGTGTGTATCGTTAAATTTTCGAATATGATTGTATTTGGATATGGTATATTTAGTTTTGTCATTTGGAAAGGCTCTCGGGAATGAAAAGGAATCCGTTCGATATTCATGTTTTGGCGTTGAGATCGTATTGATACTTTCTATAGTTACATTAAAGTTTTGTATATATTTAGTCAATACATGTACTTTTTCCTGTCTGGTATGCAGTTGGCCAGCAAACCCTGTCAAAGACTCAAGTTTACCATTGCCGAAGCAGTCTACTTTAGTTAATACTTTCAAAACTATAACATTGCCTTGGAAAACAATCATCTTGTGAGTACAAGCACAATTCTCTAACCGCATTTGTGATATTTTACTTTTTTTAGGAGTAAAAGTTCATTACAAACGACTGTCAGGTTCGATTCCGGGCGCTGGCTCACGTTTATTCGATCCCGGGGTACAACGATTGCGATATTGCAATAATTGTACAATAATTGCGACAATATAAAAGCGTGTCCTTCACTAAAATGCTCGTGCACAGAGAGGGGTACATAACCTCTTGTGCACTTCTTGATGCACCTCTTGATGCTCAGTGCAGTTATTCTAAAATAAATTATAAATGCCTGATGTCATCTTAATTGTTATAAAAAGATAATTCTGGGGTAGCATGTTAGAGTAATTCCAAATATTCGCGACGGCATGTGATGATATCCTGGGTGTATTTTTTTGTCAGGTTCTTGACCAAGCCAAGAGGCCTATAACTTTAGACAATATGAATGATGACCTTAAAACATGGCCGCCTTTTTATGGAAGGGGGATGATGTTCCCAGTTTTGTTAAGCGCTTAATAAATTGTGGGCCCTGCGAACGCAATATTTAATGAGCAACGAGCGGCGGATTCATAATTACGGACATTATCAATTAGGCTATATCTAGCTAAGCGCGTATACGCACGGCTATAAGAAAGTAAACGGGCCCGTGGAGTGGACCTGGTGGATCCCCATCGGTCCTACCCCTCCCTACCCCAGCCACCGGCGAAGACCTGCATACACAATTGGCGCCTCATTACTCATTCATGAGCCATAGGAATGAAGAATTATTAGTCTACGGGCCTCGGAGCACTTAACGAGACGCTTCAGAGCTGCTAGCAAGCGGATCTCAGAAACTGGAACCTAGTTGTTTTATACGAACAGAGTATACTTTCAAAAGTGTGAAGTCGGTGCAGCTAAAAAAAATCGATTACCCTGCAAAACAAATTGCACTTGATATTTTGATACCGTTGTACTAGTACATTTCCCCGTAATACTTTATGGCCATGCTACATGTTTAATAACGTCTAAATCATTTTTACTGTTCCGCCTTTAGCCTCAATTTTGTTTAAGTGCAACGTTTAAATAGTTTATAATAACGGTTTGCTATATGATGCAGAGGGCTGCTATATTTTATGAGATACATGTTAGAATGAATGTCAGTGGTTTAGATTTGGACAGCCAGCTACAGTTTCCATTACAGTAAAATAAACTTAAGTTGTACTGCATTTAATTTCTGGAAATGGAGTTTTTAACGATAGAATTAATATTGATGTAGACCTTTAATGCTCTACTGTATTGCCAATTAACTGATGGATAAAAAAGTCAAGTGCAAAATGCACTGAGTTTTCCAAGCAACTATTGGTGCCCCTTATACGTGGGCCGTCACGACTCGCAGCAGTACTATGCGTGGTTGCTTGTGGTTGGAATCTAACGATAGCGTTTGACAATGAATCATTGACTCGATTGTTAGAATGTTTTTGGTGCTTCACAACTCTTTTGCATACACAAACTTTTATATTCAGTATAAATGCTGATGATGAAGAAAATTTACACAACCTGCCGATGGTCACAAAAAAGGAGAGTTCATGTATTTTGTGTATAAAGAGTTTCAAGACTTGACAAGTCAGCCACTAAGTGGAGACGCTGTTTTTGTCGAGTGTTTTTGCCACCGACTTGACAGACTTCCTAACACTTCCTGTAACTCGAGTCGCATGTAGAGTGGATCTCTATCGCCGTGTAACGTGGCTGTTCCAACCCCAACTAAACTGTTTTTACGTGTTTGTTGGCTTTTTTCATCCAACCAATTGTTTATCCTGATCTCATTCTCGCTCTCGGTAAGACACTACACCATCTCGCTACAAACTCCATTGTTCGCTCGACGTGTTTTGTTCATCAAGACTCGTTTTTTGCTTCTATTTTGCCTCTCCGTGCGACTTCCTCTTTTCCCCCTAGTCTTAACACGCATTACAATGTCCAGAATGCGTTCTCGCCCTCCCAGACACGTGGAACCATAAGAGGCATTGATTGGCCAAGTCAGTGCAGGCATGCTTGGTGTCTCAGTGTTTCCAGAGAGGTGGCGATGAGCTCTATCCTGTATTTTATGTACGAAATCTTCTTAGAAACTGGTGAGTGAGAAAGGAGGGGGAGAGGATGATGGTACTAGAGGCAAAGACAAGAGGCAAAAAATTCGGCACACGCTTTTTTAGCTTTTATGATGCTCAACAAAGAACGACTTCTGTATACGCGTATATACGCGTGTGGATTTTGTGTGCGGGGCGGCTGCATTTCTATGCAAATGAGGCTGGCGCCAAGTTTTAATTTATCTGGTGTGAAATTCTTTATTCGCGAGCGAGAAAGACGACAATGCTTCCAAAACTTCTCTCCCCCTTCCAACCCTGGAAGTCTGCACAGTCTCACGAGGCTCGTTGAAGGCCGCGCACATTGCTAGCGAGGTCTCTCCTAAAATGCTTTAGCTATTTTGAAGTCGTTCACTTCTTCTTGACGAGTGTTGGCAATTGATTTATTTTTCACAACATGTAAAAGGTTTCTGCTTTGCAACTACATGTACACCATTATTCTCGACAATTTAAAGATCAAAATATTTTCTTAAAATGTTTCCCATATGCATCTTAATGTTAGAATTTAAGTCATCGACAGAGAATATGAGCGAAAATATTATTATTGTTTGTAAAAGCGTTCCAAATTGAGAAATTATATTCGGCGTATTCGGTCATTTATTTACGTCACTATTTATTAGAAATGTATTCAACCATTTAATTATTTTATGTAACACATTTTTCTATAGAATATACGAAAATTTGGCAGTTCATTTGATCGCATGTGTTCGATTTGAATTATCTTCTGCTGTTTGCTGACATATTTCATGATCAATACAAATGTGTTTCTCAAATAAATTAATGTACAGATAGTTGTGATTCTATTTAAGATGCCCTGTTTACAGTGCACCATTGTTTTTTGTACCAGCCTATACGCTGAGCATTAGCACTGTGGGGGGGGGGAGCGAGGAGCAGGGTCTTGCTTCCGATTTACCCCCTTCCCCTCAGCCCTACCCCGCCTCTTCCACACCATCCCGTTTCGCTTACCTCCTTTCCCCACCCCACTCGCCTAGCCTGGAGCTAAATTGTGCTATACAGAAATTCCACTCACGCAACCGAAAAACATTTTTTTTTAACGTTGACTCGTCGTTTGCTCGCTGAATATGTATTTAGATTAGAAAAATATGAATATGGATGATGCTGAGCGTCGTGTATGTGGATGTGTGCGGGCGCGCGCGTGCCCTGTCGAGGAAGTGGAGGGATCGATTTCAACAATATCAAAGAAAATGCTGCGACATCGGAATTATTCGACGCCGAACTTGTTTTTGCCAAATCGGATATGCGCGCTTCGCTTTTTTCGCCTTATCTAAACGCGAGAGCACCCTCGCTCTAACGCTTACAAAAGAACTGCCATGAGAATTAAGTTCAATAGCGTTTATAGTCTCACAAGACCAGGCGTCTAACATAGGCGGGCTATTCGGGCAATTCTATTTCGGGACTATTCCTCTACTAGGCCGAAAATCGATCATTTTTCCCTCGTGCTTTTTGTCCTACCCAGTACTGCGTGACGCGGAAAGTCTAGTCAGATGCGCTCAGATCGAAAATCATCCACTGGTTTCATGATTTCCATTGATTTACGTAGAACTGAGCGCCTGGAACAGTGTACAACACGCTTGATCGCGGGTTCAATTCCATGCCGAGAACGTTCATTGGCCCGTTTTCCTTCGGAATGGAAATAATAGCGTGTGGGCTGTTTCTGTATGGTATTAGATATACACGTTAAAAGATCATTACCTAGGTACCTTAAAAATTAATATTTTTAGGAGGGACAGGACGGAAGAATTTTCCGTAACACATAGCTCAAGGCACTGCTCGATTGCCAGATTCTTTCATTTGATTATTTCCATGTAAACAATGACCAGGCTGGGTCTGAGGATGATATGGACACATATTTTGCTTTCTTTGCGTTGAGTTGTAAAAGTTTTGCCCATAAAATAAGCGAGGCGCATGCCGTCTATGGTACGTGTTTTGATTTAACAAATTTCGGCTCTTGACTGGATTCCTTTTTTCTGTTGCGCATTTTTTTATTTTTTCGTGCAGCACTTGCTTATCTATTATGAACGCGCCGAACCACCTACCTTCACCATTAAGAATCATATCGATCGCATTTGTTAGGAACGCTGCTGCACGTTGCAGATCTGAAACTTAAGTCTGTGCTATCAATTTCTGCAGCGTTTTCTTTTGAAAGAACAACGAATAATGATGAAAGGAATACTAAAAGTGAGAAATCTAGCTTTTCTGGATTTCCATTTTTATTTTCAATATTACATTAGGAGAGGCATTGCAATTACTAATTGATAATCATTTTTTAAAACGAATATATGCATTTTTTTCTCGTGAAAAAAAACACGTACTGTTTCTTGAATGCGAATGTGGGCGTACTCTGATCTGAAAGTTCTTTATTTGTTTTCGCGCTGCTTACTAATGCAGAAAAAAATCCTCTTCTCTCATTGCACGCGCTAATAGGCAAAAAGTTTTTTTTTTTTTTGTTCATCCTTTCGAGTTTAGAAAATTAAGGGTGGCTGCTAGATAGATCTGTCGGGTAACGAATGTCTATAGCTCCTAAAACACATACCAGTAATCCCGCGTTTGCTTCATTGGTTTCATAGAATCAATGCTGTCGCGTACAAGTATATATGCTCGTACGCGAATGTAAACGCAGCGCGTGACATATAGGAAGCGTCTCCTTTGCATTTCAATAGTCGCGCCGGAAACCTCGTGGCGGCCATCGCTTTATACACACACGCACACGTACTCCTTCTTTATTCGCCTCTTTTTTGTGCCGCGCTATGACGCCGTCATCGCAGCGTTCCTCGGCGTTGAACCCCGCCCGCCATGCCGACGATCCCCGGCCTTTCCCCGACGCTACTTTGTAATTAAAAATATTTTTTTCTAGTCCGTATATTACGGGTGAGCGCGTGATTTCTTACTTACAACGCGTGTATAAAAGCTGAATCAGTTTGAGCGAGAGCGTGGTCCGCGTGCTCGTTTGACTAGATTACCAGTGTGTGTGTGCAGATATCATCAGTGACAGGCCATCGCGCCCCTACTAGCCGAAATTTAGTTTTCCCGCCTATCGGAGCGTGTGTTCCTTCTTACATGCTTTTTCACGTTCCTCAAAAAATATTGAAGAAAATCTAATCCGATGGGGGTAGTGGCAGTCGTTAATAGATGGCGTTGATTGTAAAATACTCTTTGGCATGAGACCATTTAGTTTGTAATCGACGCCGCTAGGATCGCTTCACCAAATGTCAACCAATCGGTTGGTAGTTAGTTACTCTATTGGACAACCACCAAAGGGAGACCACGAGCGAGAGTTAAAACAGCTAATATTTCGGTTCTGGATGTTGACTGCAATATTCTTGAAAAAGCAAAACTGTTTGTTCTCGAATCAATATCAAGCTTTTATATTTTTTTAAAGTCGTGACTCTTTCTTAGATTCTCTTCCAATCTAGGCAAGTCTCTTTCTAAAATTCTCTTCGATCTTGCAAAAAATAATATTGCCACCAGAGTGCGCCACATGTTCTGTTTCGAACAGCCACCAGTTTCTCGTTTTGGTCTAGTTGGCTATGAGCTAATATGGCATTATTTGCTCATCGATGTTTTCGAAGCATAATTGCAGTAACGTTTGTTTAAATAAATTTTCTTGGGCAATAATATGCTAACATATTACCATATCGACACGAGGAGTTCAGAATCGTCCGTTGACTGTATCAGATCGTTAGTGAAAAATAATTAAAAAAATATATTTTTTTTAATAACATGTTTTTTTCTTCTGAAAATGTTCCATGTTTTCATGACATTTTTTACCCTTTATTTTTACCTGTAGTTTACTGAGATACATTGGATGCCATTGGCAGTCTAAAGTGGACTCGTATTTTTTAATAGGGACCATTCCTCCTACGCACACACGACTTTAGGACCCTTTCTTTTATCGTTTCCGCTTCACCCGCGCAATCCTTTGGGCCATCCCCCGCGCCATAAACGCAGAACCAGCGCCTTGCTCCAGATAGACATAAAACTGCCAGCGGCTCTCATTTCTTCATTAGATTTTATGGGCTTACCACCTACGCTGCTGGCAAAGCGGGGCAATTTATTCATTATTTTGCTGCACGCAAAAATTGAATTAAGCCTCGCTGACTCTCGGTGGCCGTCCCACGGCCCACCCCACCCCCAACCTCTTCCGTATACAGTTCGTATATATCCCCTTTTTCAGGTTAACCTTTTTTCTTTTACGACCTCTCTTCGCTCTCACAAACGCGCTCTCATTATATATACGGAAAAGTAGTAGACATTACCTTTTTACGGCCGTGGATATACGGCCGCTTTTAACGATGGTTTCCCGCTTGCATAAACCCAAGGTGAGGCTCGAGCGAAAGAGAGAAAGAGCCCTTGTATAATATCTCGCTCGCGTGACTTGCTCGTGTGTTACAGGCTGGCTCGTTTAATTAAAGGCATATTCCGATGCGGTGTATCTCGTCTCTTCTATGGCCGAACTTGGTAATCCCGGGCTTTAGTACCGGTGACGCCGGCGAAGTCGTTCTCGGGAGTGACTCCCGCTCCTCCCTGTGCGGTCCACCCCGGCGTCCAGTATTCCACTTGGGTTGATGATGCCACCGGGGAAACGGTCCGAGCGCCATCCTGTGGTGATTGGTGGAAGTTGGTGTTCTCTTTTCAAAGGGCCTCAACTCTCTTGCGGACATTTTTGGGCACAAAAACGTGTTTTTGTGAATGGTGGTCATTGGAATTTTTTTTCTGAAATCGTCTTTTGTTGCTACATTTCGTTTGAATTCGAATCTCCGTTATCAGCGAATTTGTTTCCATTGTATTTGTGTCGTATTTATTTTTTATTTTTTGCTTAAGCTGCAGAATATTTTTTATTTATTTATCTATTTCATGTTGCGGAGCATTTATTAAAAAAAATTATTACGGGCATCGTGCAAATTTAATTTAAAGTTGAGATAACTGAAAAGATGCCGTATTTATTTTAGTTTTTGCATCAGTTTTAATTTTTTTTTTAATTTACATTTTATATGCAGCGGAGCATTTATAGAAAAAAATGGTTATTTATTACGGCCGTCGTGTAATTCTAATTTGGAGTCGAGATAATTAAAAGCATGATATATTACCGTGTAATTACAAAAACAAAAATCGAATTTGGGTCGTTTTTTCAACGTTATTTTTCTTTATAAAATATTGCCATGATGTTTTTTATCCCGACAAGCTTTGGTCAGCACGCTTTTACGTTCTCCGTAATTTTAACTTCGAAATTTCTACGAAGTATTAACTACATGTAAATTTACGTGCGATTATTCCGGCTATAGTTGTACGCACGATCTAATTTTTAACCCAATAATTTATTGCTAGCGCAAAACACCCGCGGGCTTTTCATGTTTTGTGTGGAAGACAGTCGCTCCGAGGAACAGTGGCAGAAGGGCCTTTGACATTTGCCTTTTTTTTTATCTAACCGGCCCTTTGCATATTCATGGGTGCTCATTTTTGCAGCGGAGTACATATGGTACTCTTTGGTACTGGGGAAAACAGTATGGTGCATAAAACCGAACGGTTTATTCGCCCGAGAGCGCCCAGAGTACATGACCGAAGCAAGACTTTTGTCCCTTCCATTAGAAAATCGTGTTGGGTCCATTCCCCAAATTATCGTCGAGCTATTATTGAGTGCGAGCTCGCCTACTCGTTCTCTCTCTGAATACAGCGCGCAGGAAGTTGTTGCTAGCGATTCCGAAAGCGCCCCGCGCCAATTATAGATTTTCTTTTCCTATGAGCCGCCCTCATGCATGGGCTGGCAGCCAAAACAGCCGACCCAAGTCAATTGCAAACTCATTGTTGGCACTAATTAGGCAATTTTTACGCCACCAACCGAAAACATTTGCCTTTCTTTTTTTATTTATTTATCCTTCCCTGTATTTCGTATCGTCGGACCCGGGTAGGGGGGGGGAGGTGGAGAGGTGGGATCAGGTGCGCTTCGTAACAACGCGACACCGGGATTTTCTCATTCGAAATCTCCGGTCGAATCGATCTAGCTGCCGAGATTTTGTAATTTCATCAGCATCTTTGAAAGAGACGAGAAATCGTTTCCTGCGCGACTCGCTTAAAAATTGTATGCCGCGCCTGCCACCCCCCCCCCCCTCCCCCACCACCGATAGAACGGGCGCTTGCATTCAAATACACGTGGCTTTATATGTTGCTTGTATGTGAATACGCTAGTCCTGCTAATCCATTAGGTTGATTGGAGCTTTTTGAGCTTTGGAACTAACTGGAAGATCTAATTTATCCGGGGGGAAAAAACGTGGACGATTTCTTTCCGATTGCAATCACTTAAGACCAACCGGTGAACAAGACGACAGTTGGTGCTTCGACTTCGGCGTTCAGTTTAGAAATAATTGGACGCGTTCTGTCGATGTACCAAAAATTGTGATTTTTTGTTTTATATCGATGGCAAACATAATGAAGTACAAATTCAAAGCGACGTTCGTAAACGATTAAAAAAAATAACACGAGTACCGGTATTCTTTTATTTTGAATTGCAATAATGATTTACACAATTTTGCTTGTTTTTGTTTTTTTTTGGTTCGAGTGGTTCGGTTAATGATTGACGTCAGTCTGGATTATTTTCACTGATATAGATGTACCGTATTTTTCTGTGCATAATCTGCGGACGATAGGGATTCATATGGTGAACGATTCACTGGGCGGGTGGTGCTCTGTGCTGATTACCTGTAGCAATGATTTTGAATTCAGGTTTTAAATCGACATTCCAGCTGGATAACTGATAAGAGATCCGTGGTCTCGGGTCAGATATAAATTAATGTATTATTCAGTGATGTGCCAATCTCCAGCATTTAACCACATAAATAATTAATTTCCATTAATTTGCAGTGTGGTCAGACACTCTTGTTAAATTCCGAAAATGAAAATAGAAAACTTAAAGGGAGCTGTTGTGGTTGAAAATGCTGACGAAATTAGTTGTCTCAGGTAGTGAGGCATTCGTGTTCAAGAAACCTTCAGCTTTCTTCCTTGCGCAAAAAAATAACTCGATTTGTTGGCGGAATGATTCATAATTTAAAACTTTCACCACAAAAAAATGAATAGAAACTACTGTAGTACTGGGAAACTGGCTATTGCAATAACACCATTCAGAACAAATAACAAGAGCCGTTTCTAGGTAAACTCGTAAAAAAATCTTGACGACCGTGCCTGGATGAAGGCGTATTGGATTTAAATAATTTTCAGAGCTTAACGTTCTTGAGAGAGAAGAATCGATTTGGCTACGTTGTTTTGAATTTGAAAAACTAGTTATTTATCAACTTGTGTCTGTGACAGTGGACACGGTAAAAAAAATTATTTTCTTGTCAAATATCACGAAATATAAAAATCAATTGGTTTTCGTCAGTGATTCTGTTGATTGGTGACCAAAGGTTGCACACAGCAAAAGTACTTTTTAGAAAAATTGGAAATAAATAATTTCTATCAATCTCATTTTATTTATATAATTTGGCCTACTGTCGCGCTCAGCTGGACATGCTTTCAGTTCCTCTACATTTTTTCCTCAAAGCTTGTTGCTTTTCTATGAAGTACAAATAAATAAAATAATTAAATAAGGAAATAATTTGTAGTCTCGTGTACTAAATCTACCTGTACGCGTATATTTAAATTGCTTTACCATGGAGTAATTTCCTGACAATGGAACGATAAATCATATTTCTGTAAATTTATGGGATCACGTGGGCTCATGACACATTTCATTCATTTGAAGAATTTTATGTACGAGTATATATTGTGATCAGCGCTGCAGAAGCGTAACAATACACTTTCCAACAGCGAATATTTTTATTTAAATTTAGGTTAATTGCCATGGATTAAGTGAGCATTTTTTTAAAAACTGCAATCTCATTTCTTTGCACATTTTAAAATTTCGTGCTGGGATTCACAGGTTGTTGAAAGAAAAAATCTGGTAGAAAGTGTAGTTCACATATTTCCCCACAGGGTCAGTGGCTCCGCAATTCGCATTCAATTTGTATTACGAATCGCAGCGCCACTGTCACTGTGGAGAGTATGTGAACTACACTTACTACCAGATTGTGAACTCATCAGTGTACTCACAACCTGTGAATCCTAGCATTGGATTTTAGTGTGGTTGGCATAGCGACTTTTTTTTTATTTAAATCACCGTAGTGCCTAGTGCCTTACAGGATTACTGAACCCTTGTGTCTCTATGGAGATATGTGAGGGCCAGGGAAGGGAAGGGTATTGGCAGCCGGAATAGCCAGGCTGCAGGATCCACCCCTAAGCTCTGGACTCCCTAATGGAAGCTCAGGGATGACGTCAGTACCACAGGATCGAATAAACGAAAGCCTGCGCCAGGAATCGAACCCTGGACCACCCGCTCAGTAGAATGTGACCAAAGCCACTGTGCATTGGGGGCCGACTTACTTAAGTGTGTCATTTTTTGCTAATTATGGTGTAGACATTTTCTGTGATTCTAGCATAAACTTAAAACCAGTTAGCTATTTTACGTGCCTTGTAAAAACAAAATTTGCACTACAATGTGTTCAGATATGTATTCGTAAACTTTTCGTCAGATTGCGTATAGCTTTCAACCGAAACTTTGAATATTTTTTTCCATACGTACCATAGATGATTTTAAATTGCAAAAATATTATTTTTCGCGTTGAGCAATTTACATTACGGAGATAGCCTAGCCAAAAGCTTGTGTATTTTTTCGCCGTTTGAGAAGCGCCTATAAAAACGACGTTATTTGTTGTTGAGTCGAGGAATACATTTTTTGATGATAGCGCAGCATTGGAACGGTTAATGCGGCAATCGATCTTTGAAGTTTTGATTACGCAAAACACTTCTCTAAATTTTTCTCCTCTTTCGCAGAAGCATAACCAACCGAAATTACGTGCAAAGCCGGGCCGAATTTTTTTTACTGCATAGAAACGCAGAAGTGTGGGGGGGCGGGGTTGTTAAAGCGCGCGTTGCTGCTTGCATACGAGATGTTTTCACCGCACGATAACGATTGCAAATTTTTTTTTCCACCCCGGCCCCATTTTATTTGATTTTTTCGGAAATGTTATTGCTAGCGAGCGCACGCCATTCTCTAAACACACACATGCATTCTCTGAAAGCTCCTAGTCGACGTTCATTAATCGCGCGATTTTAATCAGATCAAAGGCATGTTCGCTCTCCCCCCCCCTCCCCCCGTAACGATCGTCGGCGTGCTTTTACTGTGTTTTCTGGCAAGAGCATTTTGACACGGGCGTCGTCAGTTCAGCACGAGCCTAGTGGTTCCTGGAAAACGCAAAGAAAACCGATAAAAATGGCGACCGACGTCGTCGGAGAATGCGATTCGAAGGCCGCCATACAACACTTTCATTACAAAAAGAAAGAAAAAAATCACCTGAAATCTGACAACATAGCCGTAGCACTGCAGCGTGGAATGACTCGAAAATTACAACCGTGAACGATTCTGATTTCTCGGACATTCCAGCATACAGCTTGCCATATTTTATTCTTTCACCCCTCCCTTCCTTCCCCTCCCCACACGTCGTACTATTTATACGTGACAATATATGGATGTGACAGGAGAATAAAGACAGCGGACAGAATATTTCAGTCAGGTTTGTCGCATTTTACGCATTTTATGACGGCGAACGCTATAAAAAAAAACAGGGCCCGGTTGGGCGTGGGTGGTGAAGGTGGGAGATGTAGCTCGACAGAAGAGAACGAGAACGAAAAAAAAATGGAAATGGTTTTGGCACACGCGACAAGCACGTTCCTGATTAAAAAGTACAGAAATTGTCCCTTCAGCAATGCTGTCATCCGCAGACTGCACGATTGGATTTTCTCTGCTTTATAGGCGAGAGAAAGACCATAAAAATTTCATCTCCACGCGCGCGCACACGAGGAATTCTGGGTGGTGGCGATGGATGCGGCGGCGGCGGTGGCGTTTGTGAGGGTGGCCTGTCGAATATCTCTCCCCCACACACATACTCATCGGTGCCCTGATTGGTGCACTAAGCACGCGCGTGGCGCACGACGATCGGTGATTGGTTGTGTTGTTTTTTCTTCCCTCCATTTCTAACCGCCACGCGTCCCCGCGCGAATGAGCGCCAGAACGATGCTACGGAGAGCGGGAGCGCGTGGGGTAAGCGAGCGAAGCGCGTGGGGTCGCCCCCGGAGCAATCTTTCCTCAGAGTGGGGTGAGGTGATCTAGGAGGAGGGCGTCGCTCTTCTACGCACGCGCGATGTGCCTCGCCCGATGCCGCCAAACTCGCGCTCCGATTGGACGTTTTTTATGCGCGTTTGCCATCTCTCTGGCGTGTGGTGGTGGCGGCGTCCTCCTCACCCCACGGCCCGTGGGGGATGGCGGTACGGCATGACCCCTCCCGTCTCTCTCAATCCACCCCTCGTGCACATGAACGCGTGCTCTCTCTCTCTCTCTGTACGTGTACCGGCGAATATCAATTGACGCGCGAAAAAACTACGCCCCCGTCCCATCTCCACTACATAATCCCCAACCCTTCCCCCGTCGTCAACCCCTTGGTCGTCACCCCTCACCCTCTGGCCCCTCCAGTGCGCGTAGGGTGAATGATTTGTGGAGGGGGGAGGGAGGGCACCGGCGATGATGTTAGAAAGGGGGTAAGAGGAATAATAATAATAATATTTAAAAAAAACACCGCTCAATGCGCTTATACGCGAAAAGCGATTGAGCGCGCGGGGGGACTGGTGGAGACGCCAGGGGAGGGGACCTGACAAATCCGTGGGGTGAGATGCCGTATTGGTGGTGGTGCTCCAGCGAGCCAGCCAGCGAGCGAGAGAGAGAGGGAACTGTTTTGCATAATCAACTCTCCGCCAGCATCGATCGATAATTTAGTGTTGCCCTGACAGGGTAATCACCAGTGTTAACATGCTTATTAAACTTAGCCCAGCTTCGACGCTGTTCAAAGTGCGCCGCTGCGGCGCCAGGGTGCGCTACTGTCGTCGTTTTTCGTTCGGCTGGTGTGTGTAACTAGGGGACGGTGGATATCCTCGTGTATTGCAACG
>JAUJYS010001136.1:0-18615 GCA_033995665.1 Melogona broelemanni | reverse complement strand
ACGAAACATCGTTCGACGAAACATCATTCGACGAAACATCATTCGACGAAACGTCTTCGACGAAACGCACGGCTCCGCTCCGCGCGCCCCGTTTCTTAATCATGTATGCATAAGAGATGCCACATACTTCGACGTCGTTACAGGTTTTTAAGTGGTCTTTCGCATGATGTAATAATTCATGCTTGTTTAGGCAAGCTCAGCAGGAAGTACCATACAATGCGCTTGATACGCGCTCGGGCAGACAAGTTTAGCTATCCCCGGAGCTCTGTTTCGCCAATAAATCTTTGACAATTCGTATAATCCAATGCTAAACACTCCGACGTTGCACGCTCGCTCTCCTCTCTCTCCTCCTCCTTCATACGTACGGGGTTACTTACTGCAGTCGGCAGCAGTAGTTGCACATGTATGTATACAGTCGTAATGGTGGTGGTGGGTGGTGGTGGTATGGGTATGGAACTTGGCTGCGCCAGCGTTTAAAAAAATGGTTGATGTCTAATATAAAATAATGTTATTCTTTATGATTAGACGTTTCATCTCGCGTTGGGGAATGCGGGCGGGAAAATAAGAGTTGATGGTGCCGCTCTCTTGAGGCTCTGGGTGCTTTTACTGTCTGGTTGGATGCAGGATTCCTGGTGGAATTACAGCGTTGTCTGTGAGGATGGCTGCTTCGGCGATTGGCTTATAGTGGGATACATGCGAATGCACGATTATACCGTTCAAGTGCACTGATGCTATTGTATGACTTGTATTGCGATATTCAATAATTCCATAGCATGCATACTCGTAGATTGGCAGTATTACAATTGCTTCTATAGTTTCTGCGTTCCTTTTTTTTTTTTTTTTTTTTTTTGCAGTACATTGGCCTATATAAAGGATTTCGATTGGGTTGAATTGCAACTGGTTAAAAGCAGAGTGGTGGCCACTTTTCATTTTTTTAGTTAACGGCAAAAATATATTCTACACATGTCAAATTATAAAAATAAAATGTGAACGAAGCCAAAAAGTTTCTATACTGTATACAATATATGCAGTAGAAATTTCTAAAACGCAATGAATGGAGTAATTTTAATAAAAAAAAACTCTCGTTTGTCAGTTCCAGATAAAAGTATTCCAATTACCTTTTTTGCCACATTCCTAAATCTCGCTCATTAATATCTCATCTTGTGATACAACCGTTGAAATAAATTGTTGTTTTCTGTTCTGAACAATTCAATTAAAACAATTAAAATTGAAAAAGCAAACTGGGCAAATTGGAGTAATATGTTTGACATTTATTCGGATTCCCAGACTTGATCCTAAATTATTGCCTGACAATATACATTTTTTTTCGTGATAAATAAGTCAGTTTATCTAATGGTTGAGGTTCTAGTTGCTGTCTCGGAAATTTATGTCTGTCTGGTTTAGCTAACAGACCGAGCTATATATACTAGTGGTTGAGATTGTTGAAGCTCGTTGAAAAACCACTAGGAATGCAAATTGCGGTCTACCGTCCCCTCCATCAACAATTGCTACCGTCTTTGCGATCGAAGTGTGAACAGTAAAAAATGCGTGTTTCTTTTGCGAGCTCCAATAATTTCACCCAAACCCGAAACGCAGTTGCACCGAACAATCACAACGAAAGTGATTGATGAGGATTGTAAAGGAACACAAATTATACACGAATGTATTTTTGCTCATGTGCCTTGTGCCATATTTTGTGGATAAATCAAAGCAAATCTGATATCAAATCGTGTGTGGGGAAAAAAGGGGATGGCAGTATTTATCAAACCTTACAATGTGGTAATTCGGTTCCTGTGACATGGTGGTTAGCGTATTCGCCTACTATGCTATGATCGCCGGTTCGTTTCCAGTCAGAGACCGCATGAATTTTTCGAGCAAGACCACCTTTCGAATGATTCGTTGCCGGAATATATTTATTTTTCTTTCTCTGTTTTTCCTCATTCGGTTGATTCAACCGTCCGATATGCCTGGTTCTGATTTAACTATTCTGAGAAGTGACTCTCGCTTCGTTAAAATCAAAGATTTCTTGATTTTTTGACAGGCCACCGAGCGAGCATTTCTTGTGCTAAATTATGTTGGCAGCGGCAGGTTTAGTCGAGTGCATTTCATTAATGCTGACTCGAATTTCAACCGATAAACCAGTCTTCGTCAGCATGTTCGTGTACATACAATGTTTATTCTTCTGAGACCCACTGTCGGAGTGTATGTGCTACAATACAGAGTAATTAAAAATTTGCCTTTTTTACCACACAAGGTATTGATGCCCTATGATAAAGATTTCTTTCTTGTTGCCTCTGGATATCGTTACCGCCTCAAAAGTCATCCTGACGATCTGATATTTTTTGTATAGCCTAGGATCCATCCTTAGGTAGGGATCTTTAACGTGTTCCCGACGACGTATAGACATGGATTCCACTACTTTTAACGAATTTTGTTCTCTTTCCGAAAATTTATTACATTTTGGCCCTGAATTTGAACCCTAGATCACTGCCTCATAGGTTCAACTGTTTAACTGTTTTATTAATCTGTATTCTGCGACAATTTAGATTCTAAAAAGGATTTTGGCACCTTTGGACATAACGTGTGCGTGAATGGACACGGGAGGGTCTCAGGAGGCGAAGATAACAATGCGAGGAAAGATCGCGAGAGCCTTCATTTTCGTCGAAACATCGCGCAAAACAATTTAATACGGTTCTTATTGCGCGCTATTGGCGAGGCTACGGTCCATTAACATAAATTGAAGTTTAAGATAACAATCGCGCCTTCAATTCGTATGTAATAGTGCGATATGTATGTGGCACCAGGCGCCCTCGGATAAACGTTCCTGAGACCTGGGGTGCTGTATACGCATAACCACATTAACTTGGTCCGTGGTCTAGTTTTCAATACTCCTTCTGAAAAGTTTTATTTTCTAGTATATTTCTTCTATGAAAACCAGTTATTTGTTGTCGCGTGGCACTGGCGAGCGTAGCATTTCGAGAAGCGCATGCAATAATACGATTCATTATAAACTGGGGTCTCATGAAGAGGTACATCATAAATCTTGCTCTTGAAACTCTCCTTGAAAGTATATTTCGCTGCATTCCAAATAATAAGTAACGTAATTGACATTTTTTGACCAAGTAATATTTGTGACATGCTGACAAAGTAATTTAGTGACCGAACTCGAGTTTATTCGTTTCTGCAGTTGCTTTCAGCGTTGTACGAATATTTATTCAGACCACTCAAGCACGTTGGTGTGCCAAGTCGAAGAGGGGGGGGGCTTTCGAGTCTTTCAATCCCAGTGTGAATTTACTATTATAACCCAGGGTCTCTGGAGGCTAAATAGTTTTGTAGAAATGCCCGTGTTTCGTGCGTGCGTATACCGTGCGCATTTATATATCCAGGCTGAGAGAGAAAACTTTTATTGCTAATTTTTCGGAACCGGCGTGATCGGAATACAAAGTTTTGCGTCGCAGAGGGGGGCCCCACCAACACCGGGCGAAAAACGTATACATATCTCTGCAAGGGAGGCAAAAAAACAAAAAAAGAAATAAATAGTGGTCCTGCGCTTTTCCCCTTCATTGCGCAAACACGGAGACATTAAATAATTAGACACGCACACACACACACAACTTTTTAAGAGTCAATGGTTATTAATGTCTGGTCTCTCTGCGGAATACGACTTGTCGTGAGCGAGTTATTTTGCGTTTTTCGGCGTAAATTACTGGCCTGTAGCGCGCTCGTACCGAAGTGGAAAATGGGGGAAAGGGGTTAAGATTTATGGGCGCCTCGTCGCCTACCTGATATTACTTATGTTTAATCTCAATCGTGGAAGAAACGAGGATGTTTCTTCGTAGAGAGCGCGATGGTGCGAACGAGATGGTTTGGTTAGCCATCCTCGCTGGCAATGTCGTCGGTAAATCATTGCTCGATCTTATCTCGATGGATTTTTCTCAGACGTCGAACTACGATTTTGGCGTGGCTCGGTCGGGGTATTGCCACCGACTACGATGCGGCGGTCCCGGGTTCGATTCTGGTCGCGGGTTCTACCTTTTATTCAATCTTGGAGTAATGGATTGATGGTCTCCTGACATTGCGAAAAGTTAATTGTCCGGAATGTATTACATACGATTTGGCCTATTGTGATTGGTTTTATCCTTTTCCGCCAAGCAAATATTTCGCCAATTTAAATTATGCATCAATGCAGCTATATGTGATGGATTATGGGTTAGGTTGTAAACTGTAGAACTGTTTCTTTCTGTAGAAAATTATAGTAGGCTTACTTGTTTGCGGGGTGGGGGTGGAAAACGTTGGTCATCAACGTGTTTTCGTCCCTCTGACAAAGGTCAAGATCTGGCACGCGAGGGTCTTCCTTTCCGGCCGATGTCTCGCCCATCATGCCAAAAGAAAAACCCCCATCAAATCAAACGCCAGGCATGTTCAGTATGTGACCCCGGTGCTTGTCGGGGCGACTATTATACTCGTAGATAAAAATGCCTCCCACATATATGTGGGCTTCTGCACGCAGGCGCACATTGATGGCGACCTGTCATCTTTGATACAGTGCGCCTTTTCGCCGGTTGAGTTAAAAATTGGACGATCACACGCTATCAGCTAAAAAGGGGTTAACGCGTTTTGGCGAAGCTAAAAATATTTGTACTTTTTGAAAAATCGCCAAACACTACCGTTGACAACGGAGGAAGGAGTAAGTTGCTAGCTCTGTTTCTAAAGCGGGGGACTGTAGTTGCAAAAGTCATCCAGAGGTCCCTGGTTCAACTCCGGCTCGATAGAATTTTTTATTCACAGGTAATACAAATAAAATGCCACGGAATATCGAAAAAATTGACAGGGTGCTTGAAATACCGGTATTGCAACTGCATCCTTTGTATAAGGAAAATGATTGTGTCCAGATGCGATTGGAGTAATTGTAATGCATATTCGACTCTGCATTGATTCTATTCTAAAGTCCTGAATAATGTATTGTTGGGTTAAACGTGCCATTTACATGTGCGGAGCGTTGTTACCAGCGAGCATGAATACGTACGGGCTGATTCCTTTCACGGCCTCCTCTGCCGAAATTACAACAACGACGACGACCACAATTCCCGGGTAAACAAACTCCCGTCAGGAACGCCAAAACGTGTTGTTGTTATTGGATAGTGGTGGTGGTGCAGAAATAGCCAAATTTTTTAACCATCAATAATAATAATAAAAAAGTGTGTGCCTGCGCGCGCGGAGGGATATTTATATGATTTAAACGTGCGCTATCGGGGAGCGAGTGGTTAGATATTCCTCCTCGGTGAGTGAAACGGCCGCCATGATGGATAACCCGTACGGCGGCCATTTATCATTGTATAGGCTGGCCTGGCTGTTTGTTGCATGTAGCGGTGGCGGCCAAAATGAAAAAAAGGCGCTGGTGAGGAATTTTATTTTGGCGTCGATCTGCCAAGCTCCGATCTGTATCAGGAAACAGTGAGTCGAGTTGTGGCAACGTTATAACCCGCTTCGATTTTAATGGTGCATTGAGTTGCATTTCGAAATTGAGGCATTTAAAATCTAATTAAAAGTGTTGAATTAGCTGACATTGATATTTGCATCCATTGCATTGCACCACGTTGCGTTTAACTGTATTGCAAAATTTAAGTATGTAACAGTTCTCATTGCAACGTTACGTATTTAAACGTTGCGGCGCCATCCCATATCTAACACTCAAATGGTTTTTAACTTAATGGCGTTTTCATAAAAAAAAACAACCAGGATCGAATAAAGTAGATCCCGTGCCCGGAATCAAACCCGGGGTAGCCGCACCGCAGTCTTATAACATTATCGACTGGTCTACGCATTGATTAGGTTTACGTGATTTTCATGTTACCGTGTTTTAAACATTCGAAGTCGTTAAGTTATGCGCGCTATATAGTGTATGTTTGGTTATTTGACGGTTGAACGGTGATTGAAATAATCACAGCTAGAGTCGCTTAGTCTGTGACGTTCGCCACTAAGCGCGCATAATCGACGGCAATTCGCAGATTCGCATGTTCTTTTATCTTAGCACGAACTTTGCGTTACAAAGTATTTTTCTGTTGCATTTATTAAAAAAAAAAAATTCAATTGATTAGAACACGTTGATCTTCGCGCCCCCTATCAATTTATTCGACGTTACGCGTCGCCTTTCACACATCGGTAATGTTTTTGACATTCAATTATCGTACAGGTAGCAACCCCCTAAAAAGGCGCGAGACATTCGCTAAACGTCGTGACATGATATGTTTATTGGGATTTGCTTCTTGGTCGCAAACGCTTGTTTAATACGACCTAAATCATGCAACCCATCGAGTACGCAAGGAGCCGGCTTGACCATCTTGCATACGAGGGCGCGTGTCATACCGGATTTTGATGGGGCTCCGGCCATCGGCAACTGTTTGGTATTCATGACGGACGATCCACTGTCAGGCGTCGTCGTCCTCCCATCCCAACTCCCCCCAGACATTTGGAGAATATATAAAAATGGTAACCACCCCCTGGTCACCTCGCGCACCTCTCACACGCGAGACGAGCAGAAATAGGATTTTTTTTTTCTTCTCCGGCCACGGCAGAAAACAGTAACGCACTTGCACTCTGCTGACCCCACCGCCGTGTCGTGACCCCGAATAGCAAAAGTCAGGTATGGTGATGGTGGTACCACGAGTGCCAAACGCGCGTGATTCTCGATATATAAAGATGTGTGTGACGTTTTTGCAGCGGATCGATCGGTCCGGACCGCTCGTTGGTGGGATTTTATTAAAAAGGGCGAGGGAAAGGCAAAAAGTAAAATCATTATTCATTTGCTAATATACATGTATATTAACATATCATACCATTCAAAAATTAAATGCCTCAGTTTGCTTTGACATTGTTTTTAGTTGGGGAATTTGTTAAAACGGCGATAGAAAAGCATTTAAGTAAAATAATCTTCCATTTTGCTAATAATTTTACTAATAATTTTTTACTGTTAAAAATATTAACTAAAATGTTTCTATCGATATGGCAATTCCTAAAATTATTTTAAAACATATTCCAGCAGCAGAAAATATAAATGCTAAGCTCACAGGTACACTCATTCCTTAACGTTCCTGTAGACGGTCGTGCTACAGGCACATCCATCTGTGTACCGTATATGGCATCTTAAATTAAGCAGGTTTGGTTTTTATGGCTTTCGGAGTCATTCGCAACCGTCGAATTGGCCCCGTACAAAAACGTCAATGGCGGGGAGGCACAGGCACGCACCTGGTAATTGATAATGGAAGAAGACTATATAAAACTTCGCGTACATCGAGCATCGCCGAGATCGTTAGTGGAGAGCGGGGGCGTTCAACTAAACAGTTGTCATCGCCGGGGCGCTCCTCGGTGGGAAATCCCGGAGGTTCAACGCCACCGGGTTGGAAAAAAAAAATTGGCGGTGGCGTCGGGGCTATACCGAAAAACGGAAAACGCCCGACGGGCGAAAGGTGAAAAAACTTGGCATCAGAATGATTGTGGTGAGGGGGGAGTGGGGGAAGGCGAGGCTGATGGTCGACCCGTCGTCGTTTTAAGAAATTCCTGTACACAACAACACATACGAGAAGCGCGTGCGCGCCCCGTATATATATATGAGGTACGAAGCAACAGCTCAATCATTTCTCTAACGACATTCCGGCGTCAATTTATCCGGCAATAAGGAATGAGAAATCTATCGGGGGGTGTTGGTCATCCGTGTGCCAATTATATGGCTGGGGCGGTGTTGTAGCGACGATGGGTGTGGGGTGAGCGGGAGGTGGTGGGAGGAGGGTGGCTTTGATACCGGGGAGTGTGAACGAGCTCTCTCGGCAGATATATTCAGGTGATTGCGGGGTCGAATTAATCGGCTCGTGATTTTGCGTAGGCGAGTTGTGGTGTTTGGAGATGCAGTAATGGCTGCTGGGTCGAGGTCGATTTCGACGACGCCCTAGCCGTAGAACAACACGGGAGGCGCTGTGTGTCTGCAGTGTAATGGGATGTTTCTTGATTTGAAGGTGCTGTCAAGAGACATGGGATTGGTGCCTTGATGTGTTTGGGTTAGGGCGAGTTTACTGTATTTTCGGACGAGGAAAATTGGATCCTCTTGGGAATGCAAGTTTAGTCGTGTCTGTACGAAGTCAGGCACACGGTAAAGATCCTTACCTAGGCATAAATCCTAGGCAGGCAAAATTGCCATAAGAGCCCTCTGGTGGATGGGATCTTTGAGACTGATTCATTGATAGCCCGGCCCCTTTATATCGGTTAAAGATATAAAAAATGTGGCGTTCTTTAGCAATCCTGTTCTGAGGCTATACAAAATTTCAAAACCATTACACAAAGCGGTGGATTCTGCGCTCAACACCTTCCAAATCTTTGGCTGGTTCGCCAAACAGTGTGGTTTTCATATAAAATAAAAGTTGAACAATTATCTACCACGCATGACTATAAGCAACGCTTTGGTTTTCGCCATTGCATTTGTTCTCACCAAAGATGTATAAGGGTTCGCGGTTTTGCAAGTGCTCATAAACCAGACTCACTTGGCGAATTTGTGTGCCTTGGATAATTCTTAAGATCCGAACGATTGAATCGTCTGCAACGAATTTGCCGAATTCCGATTTCGAAGGGGAAACTTTAATTGCAATGCGAAAATGGGCACTAAACCAGAATGGCTAAACTTAGGATGCCCGACTGACTCTCTGGACGAAAGTCGTTAAAAACACGCATTTTTGTTTGTGTGCTGTGGTGTGTGTTCCCATTCTCGCCGAAAAGGTTGGGGGCCCGTCGTTTCATTAGGGAGATGAAAATAAGCTATTTTGGTTTCATCAGTGGCGCAACTATATCTAGCCGAACCCACTCGAGCATAAAGACCCAACCCTTTTTCCTAAATCGACCGAAACGTCGTCGTCGTCGTCGAGCATTTCCTTTCGTTGGAAAAGAGGTTTTGAGCCAAGCTTGCCCGCGCGAACAGGGAAAATTAATTTCATTCCGGAACGCGGACACATGCAAGTATTACTGCCGGTGTCGTTTTTAGGCACGTTCAACCGCCTAAGACCCCATGCTCAAATGTGCGCACTAAGAAAGTGAGATATCCTCGCCCCTTCAAGAGAAAAAAAAAACATTAGGTGTCAGATTATGGACTTTCGAGGACCTGTATTGTGGGTTCAATTTGTTAGAGAAGTGACCTGTAAGAATTCAATTTTGACGTAAAACTATGTAATTTCCTGAGAGTACGAAGGGGGGGGGCTACCAATGTTATTTTTTATTTAAAACTTTCTATTAAGATGACTTGAGTGTTAAGATGAATTGTTTGTTTGCCTGTTTGTCTGTTTGGACATCATTGGTGACCCTTTAAATTTTTAATTTTAAAACTTGCACACGTCCTAGAGACTTGAAATTTTGGAATCTAGTAGATCTCGCGGAACATTTGAATCTATCAAAATTTCATGGTGTTCTTCAAATCCTGGAAAAAGTCATTCATTATTTTAGTTGAAAGCGAAATGGCCAAGGATATGACAAAACGTCCATTACAAATGGCCACATTTGCCCGCATTTGTTCATATCTAACCACATTTGCCCACATTTGAATAAAAGTCTCCATAATGAAAGGTTTTTTTTTTCAGAAAAACGAAGTTTTTTGCATTTACTTGTTCTTCTCTTAAACATTTCTTGTCTGTCTTTGAATTAGGCCTTACACAACTCTTCTTGGAAATATTCCCAGTACCGAGACCTACCTCGACTTGCAGAAATTCAAATTGGTTAGTTTTCATACATTTGCCAGATTGGCAGATCTCAGCTAAACATTTCTCCGATTTTTTATTTTGTCATTTTTTCCCCACCCAGACCAAGGAAATTAAAGGCATCAAAATTGTACACTTTGGTGGCTCGCTGTACTTCGCCAACCGGGAATACTTCAGGAGGACGGTCTACAAATACGTATTCAACCCACTGTAAGAAATGTCTAAAATAATCGAAAAAAATCGTTCCCGAGCGTCACGATATCGATATCGATTTCGCCTCAAAATAGCTGATTTAATTATTAATCCGTTCGTGCTAGAACTAATCATTTCAACTATATTTATCTCGTCAGGAAGGAGTTAGCCAGACGCCAAAAAAGAGAAAAGAAGAATCGAAAGGCGGTCGGCCATATTTCCACAGAGGAACTCATTGGTGACTCGGGGATCGACCTACCTCGGGTAAATACTACACAATAATAACGTGCACACAACCATGACATGCCTGTAAGCAATATTGGGTTCGTTCCTTTTTAAAAGGAACCCGTTCCAGTTCCGTTCCCCACATGAAAAAAGGAAACTGTTCCCGTTCCAGTTCCCTCGGAAATTAAAAGGAACCTGGCCGTTCTTAGTTCCTTTTCAAAAGGAACCTGGAACCTTTTCATTCCTTAGACTAAAAGATAATAAAAAAAAATTGCCGAGTTCATAAAAATTGCTCACAGAAAAGGAATCTCCGTTCTAGTTCCTCAATAAAAAGGAACCAAACCGTTCCTGGCGTTCTTTCCTAGAAAAAGGAACCTTGGCGTTCCTAAGTTCCTCAAAAAGTAACCAGTTCCTAGTAACTGAACTTTCCCGTTCCGTTCCTACCCGACACTGCATGTAAGTAAGCCACACTATTTATTAATACTCTGCGTAGCCCAGTCATTGTTGCGACCGACTGTGGGCAAGACGGTCTCGAGCTCAATTCTCCGGTGCCGGCTCTTATTTATTACGAAATAAACAGCACTTAACCAAAATTTCCAAGACTAGACGAAACTGCCAACCTGCCAGGTCGCCTCCCGAGAGGAGTTGTGACGTGAAAACATTAGCCACCATGAAGAAAATGAGGTATTGTGGAATTTCAATTGATTTTTCCCAATACAGAATAACTCGGATACGGTGCTAAGCGGTCTGCCCTCCGGCGACGCATTTGAAGAGCGGATCGAGATGAGCGCCATCCGTCCGTTGCCGCCGCCCCCCTTGCCGGATTCGGTGGAGGCCATCATCGTGGACTTCTCGGCCATCACCTTCATCGACATTACCGCCCTCTCTATTCTTGGACAGGTGAGCCATTGTGCATGAACAAAAAGTCATGATTTGATGGAATATAAATTGAACGAGATATGGTTTATTATTTGACAATCACTGACGTGTCATCGCTGTAATGAAATTAGGGGACAATATATTGTGCGGGTTATTTTAAATCATTTAATTATTAATATTATAATTATTTGACATCACTGTCGCGTGCCACCGATGTTGTGAATCGCACTACAGCAGTAAGCTCTCAAAATGCACGAGCACTACATGGAGGGGAAAATTCATGCATTTGTACTATGTCAAGGGTACATTTCTGGCCTCAATTTCAAGTTCTTCTATTTAGTATTTTTGTACTCGAATAAAACTTTTAGTTGCGCTTGATGGCATTAAGAAGGTGGAGGGGGGGATAATTTTATAGTTACTTGTATGTACATGTACGATCCCAGTTGGAGAGCACTCGTGTATGGCATCACCAGGAGTCGGAAACGACTCGACGGATCTTAACAACAACAGCTATTTTGTATTGTTGTTTTTTAGATGATTGGTGAATTCGGGCAAGTCGGGGTAAAGATATTCCTAGCAAACTGTCGAGGTGAGTGAAATAAATCTCTTTCCAAAAGATAGTAGTTCAATCTTCAGCACTGGTGTACTGGGTGGAACGAGGAAAGGAATTTAATAGAGAATTTCGATTTGTCAACTACAGATACCGTCCTGGTAAAGCTGGAACGCACCACTTACTACGCGGATCTGGCAAGCCGCATCTATCCCACCCTGCACGACGCAGTGCTGCACGTTATCGGGTTGGAACCGAGAGTGGCGTCAAGACGACCGAACGCGGATGAATGTACCACCAATCTTTGATTCGGATTCTCCCTTCCCTTACACACGCACAAAATGACCACGGTAGGCCCTACTTTAAATAGAGAGCATGGCGAAGTAACAACTCACCCCGTTTTATAAAAGTACGTTACATTTTGTAATTTTATTCAAATTTGTTTGTCGAAACAAACATCGACTAGTATTGGACGAAGGTCACTCCTTGCGACCGATCATTGTAAATATAGAATTTTACGGTTGTTGACAATAAACATTGGTGTTTAATTTTAAAACCATGTAAATGTAATTGTGGTTATTTTTTAGTATTTTCGTGCGCCTATCGAGGAAATTATGGGATTTTATAGTTTAAGAATTGTTAGATCAATGAACGGGGATGACAAACTATAGCTTTGTCAAAGTGGAAAAATTAGGATAGAAAACTTTACAATCGCCTACAGGACACTTATTTTCTGCTCAGCATTAAATTGATGAACCAAACTGCAACTTTGCGCAACAAAATCGTTTAGAGTGCAGCAACGAAACTTAAAAATAATTCCGTTCAATCATTATTTCTAAGTTGACGATCCGAATTACCAACGCCAAATCTAGACAAAATAAACTTCAACAACCCAATGACTAGCCGGGATCCACCTTAAATTGTATACGTTAACTTTTTTATTGTTATTAATTTACATACATTTTCAATTTAAATCCAGTGTGGTACAAAAGAATACCAAAAATAAATTTCAAAGTAAGCAACGAAACAAAAAAATAACATTAATTTGAAAATAAGCAAATTATTAAATTCCAAATTCTTCGGTTCATTAGAAATAATTTAGTTAGTGGAAGAAATTTGGAAAGAAAAAAACACAAAAATAGACGATCCGCAGACAAAATGTGCTTGGACCACGATTTCATCTTTCTTAACTTCGCAGCGCTCACTTGTACTTTAAGCTAGGCGCGTTAGTTGCGGACGACATCATCTCCCTGGACACTTTCAGTCGTTCGAATTTCGCCAATAATAAATTCGATTCCTGTCGAGTAATTTTGAGATTACCTTTAAAATACGCCATTTGCTTTTAAAGTAGATATTACATTTCATCTTTAAAAGACCCAACATTTATCTTGGTTTTTTTATGGGGAAATTCCCCCTTACTGTAGTGAATATCACTGCAGGAGATCCTGTACCATTCGTGTTGCTGTGGCAATATGTGAAGTGCACATTTTCACCAGTACTCCAGGATTTAAGTAACGAGAGCCTGCGCCGGGAATTGAACCCGGGACCTCGTTCAGACGCTCAGCAGTCTGTTGTCATACCCACTGAGCTAGACGGATCGTAGCGATTTTTTATTTTTTTTAAATCAAGTAATGCATTTTAAAATCCCATTGTGAAGAACTGTCGGCGGAAAGAAATTGTAAACACGGTAGAATTGGTAGTCGGAGATGAGTTACTGGTAGTGCTTACCGTTAGGAAACCGGACAGATCCGCGGCCACGCTCGAGGCCAGCTCCTTGCAGGCGACGGCGCCGTCCGCCAAAGACGAACTGACTGGCCTCGGGGTCACCTGAGATTTTTTTGCCGCTCTATGTTTCAAAACCTGCAGGCATACAGTTGATATTAATTCCAGTTCCCGTTCCTCCCATGAAAAAATAATCCCGTTACCGTTTCAGTTTATACAGAAATTAAAATGAACCTGGCCGTTCCTAGATCCTTTTCAAAAAAGGAACCTTGAACTTTTTCGTTCCTTCGTTTAAAAAAATATAGATAGGTAGATAGCAATTTCTTTTCACACAATTTGAAAACTTGTACTCGTAAAACATTGAAAGTTATGGCAAAAGTAACCTTGTATAAAAGGCACGATCCAGACGTTCATTTCTAGAAAAAAAGAACCTAGGCGTTCTAAAGTTAATAAAAAAAGAACCAGTTCCTAAAAAGGGAACTTCTCCGTTCTGTTCCTACCCAACACTGGGCTCCGGTTAAAAATATGAGCGAGAAGACCGTTAATGGTTTACCAACTGGCGACGCCCTGCCTTGAGATTGGCGCGAAGGAGTTTGCGGCACGCCGTCGGATACGTGCTCCGCTTCTTGGCCACCTCCACGGCGAGCGCGTCCCACTGGGGCATCAGGACCGCCTGCAGATATGACTCCTCTTCCTCCTCCTCTGTATCCTTGCCTCCGTCATCTGATCAAGACAACAGTAAAAGAAAACAGATCAACAATTGCAACTAAAACACAAAAAAAAAGACTTTAAAAAATTCAGATTCTTTCAAAATGATACCACATCAATGCCATTTAATTCTGTTCGATTCTGAATAGTCATCGTATAGTCGACTTATGCCAACTTACGACTATGAAAAACAAAAAATTACCCACAAGATACACAAAAAAAATACATGTATTTAATTTTCCTTCATTTTTCTTTTTTTAGATTCTTTAAAAATGACACCACGTCGTATTGTTAGATTCTGATTCAACTCCAAACGACTTACGACGACTATGCAAATGATTGTGTTCTTCGAGGAGAAGTTCATTTCATTCCGAATTAAGGCGTGCGCGTAATTTTTCTCGCCCGAAAAATTCCTGATAAGTCTCCGCCGGAAATTGAACCCGCGATCACGAGCATATACAGCCAACACGCTAACCGCTTTGCCACCAGTGCCTCACTTGAATTCAAGAAAGACTGCCACCAAGAAGTTACGGTTCCCTATACCAACTAGACTGCTGTGAACTTAAACTTTCACTCGCACACCCCTACCTTTGACCTTTGACAGGGCGGTAGTCCCCAATGACGATGAGGCCTGTCCAGCGTAGCGGGAGTTGGCTTTCATCGCCTGGAGAAACTTCTGAAAGTAGCCAAAAATACAATGACTAACACATTTACCTTCGGGCTACGCAATATCAGTGATGACAGTTAACATAAGCGGGGAGGGCGATGCATTTTACTTGCCTCCTGAAACCTGAAGACGAAATCGTCGTGGTCTTCTCCGACGGGAGCTAGCTTTCGAACGATGCCGTCCATACTCGAAGAAACGGCGGCACACATGCCGCTGAAACGATCGCGATCGGTGTAGCAGACCTTTTTCGAATGGTCGTCGGTCGCAGACATGATTCCGTGGCCGCTAGCTTTTGTTTTCAACTGCGGTCTGTCGCTGCCACGATACCCTTTTCTGGTGACAGTTTCACACAAGATCACTGAGGTGGAACGGAAATGTTCGCCACCCCCCTCCCCCTCGAAACTCCGACCGATGAAGTTTTATTTCGAATATATTTGGTAAGCGGGGCGCTTCAAAATAAACACATCAGCAGCTTCATGCTTCCAGCTGGAAATATAGATTTACAACGTCCGCACACACCAAAAGGAAAATTCGAAAAAAACATAAAAACAAGTAGCATAAACCAAAATTTAATGCTCCTCTCCCCCTCACCCATTTTATCACGGAAAATAACCGTTTGACTGGGATTGTCAGTTTAGTCTGTGAGGTCGCAATGACTGATACAGTCGTATTATCACGCAATTTTGTTGTTGTTTGCTCGTTTTCCCTAGAGTTGGAAGAAACGGTGGCACTTGGCCGATTGGTCGAGGTCATGACCTCACTAACACTGAACCAAGGCGAAAACCGGGAAAGCGAAAATGATCGTACGGCAACTGAAACTGCACGAGAAACTGACTTTTATTTTATTCGCTCGAAGATTTGATCTTTCGGTGATTTTTTTTTTAGTACACGTTATCTGGCATCACAGCGGTATGTACGGTTGAGAGCATTAAACGTTGGCAAACTTGCGGGCAGCTGAGCTTTGCGTGGTTGCCTGAGTTTTATCGCTGCCCATAACAGTTTGACTACTACTGTAGTAGCAAATCGACAAGTTATCAGTTATCTGATTAGTCTGATATTTGCATAACACTTATTCCATGGAACTAGAATGGCACAAATTCTAAAGAAACCCTGAACATATTTTGAAATTATATAATCTAATATGAATTAGAATAAAGTACAAAACATTCGAAATTAATTTCACAAGCTCCTACTGATTGGTCAATAATGCATTATTTATCAATCAATGTTTTGTTAAAATAAATAGTCTGATCAGCGTCAAGCAACTTTTAAATAGAAAACAATTAAGTATATTGATACAAGTTACTAATTATGTACTGACTTTTAAATTTTAAACAATGGGCCTGTCCAGATCCATTGGCTAAATGTTGTTTAATAATTATGTAGGATACCTAATCCAAAGGTTAGCAACTCGATAAAGATTTTTTTTTAAGTATTGGATAAATAATTAGAAATTATGTTTTTAAATAATTTGAAAATGGGATACCACTAAAATGAACATTATATTTTGGGTCATCCACTTAACACGTTAAAAACTATATGTCACGTAAAAAACTATGTTTGACAGCAATTAAAATATTCAATTTTTTTAAATATTATAAACCTGTATAATTGCAAATGCCAATCATCGTACGCCACAAAATAGTCACGCCTGGGAATGTGTTACCAACGAGATGTAGAGGGCACCCTTGCATTTAAGGTGATTACGTTTTCAGTCGACGATGTCGCATATCAGAGACAAGACAAAATTAAACATCCGGATCGAAAATAACCACCCCATGACGAGTCTGGCCCGAAGTCGCTTATCCCTTACCCCCTTACATCAATTCGATTTCATAAACGCTCGAGATATTTCAGGGACAGCAATACCAAAATTCTGAAATCCGACATGCAAATGAACAGAATCATAACGAATACATACATATAGGTCTAACAGCACTTTCATACGCACATAAACAAAACGATAAAAATGTGGCACGCACCTACCCTGTCTTCTGTGGTCAACATAATCCATTTTAAGGGTCCAGTCAGTCTAACGAAGTTCGCATGAATGCAAGAAGAGGTCTTTTGGTCTCACCTTGTCATCATAATCATAGTTGTCCTTAGTTAGCCTCCTGTCTTAATTTAATTCCGCCGGTGCAAGCTAGAGGGCCGCACCTTGCCAGCCCCGCCATTTTGGAAACATGTCGGTGGCTGTCATCGAAGTTTTGCGATGACAAAATGCGTCGGCCGTCGAACGAAAAGCACAAACCGCGACTGAACACACAAGATAAACTGTCCACAACATTCACCGCGAGCAGTTACAAAAATACGAATTCCGACAAATAAACATCAACAAATTCACTTTACTTCGAAGGTAAACTGGTAGGCCTAATGAGGGATGCTGGCATCTCTCGCGTTTTGGTAGCAGATGATGTTTGTGATCAAGCTTGCGATTAAGCGATGAAGCATGTGATTAAGCGCTTACAGATGAAAAACGCGCCAATTTTGAATTCCAATTAAATGCATTAGTGAAGTTCGACAATCGTAGGGATTTTGCGTCGGAGGCTGTACCGAAACAGTTGACTAATTTGAAACAAAATACTTTATTTGTATTTGATATGAAAAATAATTAAAATGTTGACAAGGGTCAAGGATTAACCTTCCCTAATAGGAAACGAACGTATGGAACAAATAAATCTCAGCCACAAGTTGTAAATATCGTAGCCAAAGTAAATGATGATTTTCTCCCCGCTGGTTTCGCGATATACACTGTGTATTTTGTATTTTTATGTTTAAACAAACACACTGTTATATTGATTTGCCCACCTCTACATAGATATATCACACAATGACAATAGATTGCCGAAGTATTTTATTCTTTGGCGATAAAAAAATAATATAAACCATAAAATAAAAATAAAAGCTATTCCGTTCGTATCAACAAGTGGGTATTGTCGTAGGATTTAACATCAACTGTAATCTCGAAAGTAAACGTCATATTAGCGCAAAAGGAACTGGCTAATTGTCGATATTGAACGACGCCTCCTGTATAACTCCTTTAGAGTCCCCTGGAGACTCCCCTGTAGACTCCATTGCAGACTCCCCTGTAGTCTCCCCTGTAGACTCCCCTGTAGAATTGACCCAAACTGGAAATGTTGGGTTTACTGGCGTCAAGTCAGGCGTGGCGTTGCACGGACACTTTGCTCGGCAGGCAATCCTGCTGGCTGAAAGTGTTCAAACGTAAAATAAGTCTTAACTTCAATTGTTTTTTTCAAAAAATTAATGACACATTATATTTTTCTTAAAATCCGAACAAAAAGTCTCGTCCATTAAAATGATATTTATGCCCAGGTATGTAATAACACTTAAAAACCAAAATTAAATATAAGGCAAAAAATTATATTTTCAGAAAAACACAACAATATAGGGAAATTGACAATTAAGATAATGAGATTAATGGAGTCAGGGTTTGGAACGCTGGAACTCTGAACTCAATCTCAAAAAATTAAATGTCATCATTGAGTGTTACTCGTTTAATTCCCGAAAATGAATGTTCAGGACAGTGTGTTAGAGGGGGACATTTGTTATGCCCTGGTTGAGTTTACGTATCTGATAATTGTAAGATTAGTGACTTAAAAATCATTATAGTTTTGAAAAAAATTGAAAATGGCGGCCAGCAGCATACATGAAAAATTAATTTCAAAATTCTTTTTCAAATGTAAAAATTTCGTTTGTCATTTTTAATTATTCATTTAAAATAAACCAAAAATTAATTGTAATTTTTTAATTTTTTTAAATCTCATTTCTTTAATTTTTACAATTTAAAAATGTTGTATTAAAAATAGTATCTTCAGAAATAGATTTATTTTTATTTTTTTTTATATCACCGTAGCGCCTAATGCACTACAGGATTACTGCACCCTCGTGTCTCTTTAGAGATATGTGAGGGGCAGGGAAGG